>JAVXUP010004664.1:0-27948 GCA_033070095.1 Escallonia herrerae
GGATGTTATTCGCAGATCGGAGATCTCAAGGGGCTGTTTGGATTACTTATGGTCAATATACAAATGCTTCGAGAAAAGTTAAAAGTGCTGGATGTTTCTTATGGAACTGGGACAGGTAAGTTGGTGAAATCGGCTTTTGAAAAGTGCCAATTACCCTGTTGATTTTTATCTTTAACATAGTCATTCATGACTGCAAAAAAGCAATGAACTCCGAGACAAGATTCCATGTGCGTCGTTGTTTTGATGGATGGAGAACTTTTCAAAATCTTCCAGGTAATACAGCTTTGATATATCACCAGGGGAAGCTTTTGGCACTCTCGGAGGTGGATAAACCTTGTAAGCTCTCTGCCACTGTGCTTTGTTTAGGAAATGATAGTTCCAAAGGAAGTTACGCGTGGGAGAAGGCTTGCCATTCTCCTTTTATTTGGTTGAGGAAAGAAGAAGCAAGGAAGGGGCTTCTCTTTAATTTATGAACTAATCCCAAAGGAAAAATTTTGGCTGCTACACCGGTACCCCCTATATAGCGACAATCAATTATCTCTAAATATTTTTAGTGACTTTTATTTAGTGAAGTCAAAAAAATGCTGCTAGTAATTGTCGCTGAAAATGTTAGAAAAAACTATTAAAAATATTTAGAGACTATTAATTATTATTTTTTACGGCATTAGAGGAAGATTCTTATAACTCGGGTAGGAGCCAAAGTTTGTTTAATCCCAAAACTGTACCTTCAATTTTACTCTCAGTACCTCTTAGTACCCAACTTTAAAAGTGTATCAAAGAAGTACCTAAGTTTTAAAAAATGACTTAAATTAGTCTTTCGACTAACGGATCATGGATACCGTTAAAAAGTCTAAGGATTGGACTGTCATTATGAAAAAATTACTATAAAGCCTGTGCATGTAGCCACGTGGGCCGTCCTACACACATAGTCACGCGCACACACAATCCACACACACAGAGCTCTCGGTGGCGTGCTCCTACAGCCCACCACCAGAGGCGTTCCGTTCAAACTCCGGCCAAGTCCATTTCCAACCCGCGATGCCCCTTGCTAAGCCGCCACTCCCATTGGCCCAAGTGTGTCGGTCAACGCTGCCCCCACCTGAACAGAGTTCCGGCACCCATCTCCGGCTCGTCTGCTAGAATTCCAGTTAGCGATTGGACTAAATTGAATCATTTTTTCAAACTTAGGTACTTAATTGGCACACCTTTAAAATTAGGTATTAAAGTTGTAGTTAGGGTAAAATTGAAGGTATAATTTTGGGATTAGCTTTTAATTTATTTCATGCTCCATGCATATTTTTTTCCTGTAGTAAACGACTCCATTCACAGAAACGTCAAGGGTGGAAGACCCAGTGCACCGAAAGTGTACTGGCATTACCTTGGCATGGCATTGCCTGACTTGGAATTAGCTTGGCATGACATTGCCTGCCTTGGCATGGCATCTATTAGTGGGCAATCATGTTTTCCCTGTCGCATCTCTGGTCTTACCGATCACATTTGCCCCTGTCATCTCATCACTGGGGCTCTTAAGTTTTTGGTAAAAGAATTGCCTATCCGAAATAGGTGGCTCATTAAAGATCCTTTGCCGTGCGAACGGCTGGAGCCATGTACCCTAACACAGAAAACAATATTATTGCGCCATGTACGAAAACTGGAAACTTGTTCCCCATGGGTGCTCCTCCCGTTCCCTCTAAATGGGAGGAAAGACGTGATGGGCCTGAAAAGAAGTTGCACTTGCCTTCTCTTCCCTTTTCCCCACTTACATGCTACCAAAGGACTTCTAGTTTTATCTGAAGCTTTCATGATTCGGTAATGCTATGAGCTCTCTTTAGTTTGGCTGTTCATCGGGTTGCCTATTTGGGAATTATCGTGATCCTAGCTCTGTACATGTCCTTATTGGTCAAGTGTGAATTTATTTCACAACTCCAGGTTGCACCATCAGGGGCGCGACAAGTTTTTGTACGCGTCATGCAATTTTTGGCATTTGATGGTGCTGTGGACGTCACGAAAGAAGTAGCAATTTACTCGCACTTTATAGATATTAAGAATTCACTACATAATTGGTGTGTATGTGCATCATTAGATCAAGATAGAAACTGATGTTGGACTTGCCTCTTTGTATCAGATGTCCTTAAAGTGCTGGAAGATGGAGATCTGCAAACTCTTGGCATGCTCGATTATGACAAGAGGTTGTCACATTCCTTCACTGCTCATCCAAAGGTCGATTCTTTCACTGGTAAATCCCACTCTTCAGTAAAGAATCATGTTGAATAAGTAGTGCAGAAAATTGTTATTCTCACTTCGTAAACCTTTTGCATGAAGGTGAAATGTTCGGCTTTGGCTACTAACATAGACCACCATATGTCACATAGGGTAATTTCAAAGGATGGTTTCATGAATGATCCGGTGCCGATAACAGTAGCAGACCCTGTCATGATGCATGATTTTGCCATTACTGAAAATTATGCAATTTTCATGGATCTACCTATGTACTTCAGACCGAAGGTATTGGTAACATTTGCATCATATTCATGCAAGTGCTGGTGTCAAACTTGCACAATGATGTGAAGTGATGCCTTGTCCCTACTAATTTTGTTACCTTCGTACCATACATTTTGTATCTGTTGTTGGGGGGGGTGGCCGGGCCGGGTGTGTGTTACTCCAGAGCATAGACATGATCACATGAATATTAGATGGAAGCTCATTGCGAGTGAGATTTTCCATAGAACGGGGAATGTGTGACTTATGCAGTAGTTCTTCTGATGCAAACATAGATACTATGCTTTTTCCGATTTTTGTACGATTACTCTAGTATTATTGCTGTAGGACAGTTTGGATAGTACTTCGTCTCTGACCCCAAGTTTCTGTAATGAAACGATTATATGGGGCACGTGCTTGGCTTATCGCATGATCTCATTTTGTTAGGAAATGGCGAAGGAAAACAAGCTGATATTTACATTTGATGCAACTAAAAAGGCTCGTTTTGGTGTCCTTCCACGGTATGCAAAGAACGAGCTCCTCATCAAATGGTTTGAGCTTCCAAATTGCTTCATTTTCCACAACGGTGAGGCATAATGCTCTCTTAACTGTTTTGGTCCGCTTGTTGTATTCGTCTATTGAAGTTCTTGTTCACCAAATGGCACAATTACTTGATTATGCTACTGATGAACAAGAAGCACCGAAGTGCTCAGTTTTCTCGCTCAGCATCCGGTAAAGACTCCTCGTATAGCACTCTAGTGAACATCTTTAAATAAGTTCATTTCAGTAATTTGTTTCAAGGCATTTTACAGGATAAAGAAAATGGAGATTCAACCAAGTGGTTACCTATTACCAAAAAAAAGACCAAGTGGTTACCGAAACCAATACTTTGCTTTCCTTTTGTCTATTTTACCAGCCAATGCCTGGGAGGAAGGAGATGAGATAGTTCTGATCACTTGTATCGAGGATCCAGATCTAGGTATGGTTGACACAAGTAATAACGAACTGCTCGAGGACTTCACGAATGAGCTGTAAGACCCCCCCCCCCCCCCCAAACTACATGAATACATTTTTACTGTCTTCTTGATGTTCCTTATTAGAGTTAACTTGTCAGGTACGAGATGAGGTTTAACTTGAAAACCAGTCTAGCTTCGCAGAAGATATTATCAGCACCTGCTGTTGATTTTCCAAAGGTGAATGAGAGCTACGTTGGCAGGTATACAGCTACTACTTGCATAAGATAGGAGAAAATATGTTTAATTAGTATCTGAACATAATTAGTTGTACTGATCTTCCCTTTGGATGATGTGTTTCCAAACTTTTCTGTTTGGTTCTTCACTGTGAATCTTTACATCTTTCTCAGCATTACACTAAACGCAAGATAGTCACTAATTAGCCTGTGAAAAATAGGAAACAGAGATATGCATATGCAACCACACTAGACTTGCGTAGAAGGAAAAATGGAACTATAATGGACAGCATCGCAAAGATGGCACGGGGATTGTCAAGTTTGATTTGCATGCGGAATCAGAGACCGGAAAAACAAACCTTGTAGTCGGAGGAAATGTTCGAGGCATCTTTAATCTGGGAGCTGGTAGATTCGGTTCAGAGGCTATTTTCGTCCCGCGTCAGCCTGGTATCAATACTGAGGAAGATGATGGCTACTTGATACTCTTTGTACACCACGAGCACACGGGGTAAATTTCTCGCTCTCCCATCCCATCATTGTAGATATAACCATATATTTCTTCATCCATGCATACTACAATTACTGTGGGGATTGAAGGTGGAGTTCACAGAAGTCGTCGGCAATTATTCATGTCATCTCATGGCCTATTATTTTGAGTCCTGTCTTCGGAAAATCTTAGATAATTTCTTTCGAGTATTTAAAAGTATATTCTAAATGTTGCTTTCTTTGTTCATTCATGCAGAAAATCATCGGTAAATGTTATTGATGCAAGAACCATGTCAGCTGAACCTGTTGCAGTTGTTGAATTACCCCACAGGGTTCCCTACGGATTCCATGCCTTGTTTGTGACAGAGGTGAGTGATTGGGCTTTGTTTACTCTTTTACCTCTTCGTAGGTATATGTTAATTAGCAAAAGGCAGGGAGAAAAAAGTGCATGACATTTGGTATTCCACATCACATTATCATTTATTTGGTAATAAGGCCTGACCATCACCACCATAAGAACATTAGCCTCTTACCAGTTCCATAATCACTGACTGAAAGCTGTCTACATAGGGCTTCATGGCCCTGCACTTGAGATAATTTCTGTGAAATGCTTATTTTTTGCGGCTTATGATGCATTAAACAGGAACAACTTCAAGAACAAACAAGGCTCTGAATATTTGAAGTGTCAAGCTAACTGCAAGAGATTCAAGATCACGGGCAGGCTTTTGTGAAGTACAAGTTCGGTGAATGACCCCGGATATCTTTCACCTCAAGCATGTACTCTTGTGATGATTTAAGGTGTACCTTATATTACGATGACATGCATCTGTACTAAATATAAAATGCTTACAATACAGAGAAATGTACCTTGATTTGCGCAACCCGGTAACAAGTAAATGTTTTGCACCGCACCTTTGGTACTTTTGTGATGCAGAAGTAGCCCAGAAGGGAGACCCTTGCCACGGTCTCATTAGGCCAATATAGAAAAACATCCTGAGAAAATGCTCAACGAAGGACCTCTATCATACACAAAAAGTGTAGAGCCATTTGACCGGGATCAAGTAGCTATAGAGAATACATTAGCTCATTAGTTTTCATCTGACAAATGTAAACATACGGAGTCATAAAACTACCTTTGGATGCTTCTCCACACTTCAATTCGCTAAAAGATGTAGGAAGTCCCGAAGTATTAACACAAGAATTAATCATGACTTTAACAAGCCTTTTGAGGTGTGGAAATGATTTCCAATTTATGGCCAGATTAAACTATTAAGGTTAAGCAAGCCATTCCAGGTCAGGTTCTCGATCTTAATGTATGTCATAGCCCTTAAGTAAGGCGAGAACTTGATGAAGACTGAACTCAGACCAATCATAGCATTTAAGGCCAAAGGGATGGCCCTGGTTTACTGCACCAAAAGACTATTGATAGGAGGATCTCACAATAACTTTATTTTTGAGGAAAGCAAGCGTGCCTGAGATGCAACAAAAATCCAAGGGATTACCATGCGTATATCTATGCACAAAGATTCATATCGAGAAGAAATTCCCAACTGCCTTCTTTTCAACTATACAACTACCACTAAATCTGCATTAAAAGAATGTCCACTTCTTGATACAGCTATATTAACGAACAAACATCGAATCTCAATGTCGAAGTCTCTCTTTGTTGGCAAACATACATCTGTTATGACATGTTTGATGCTGCTGCAACACTTTACCAAGGTTTCATATGCCTACCAACGTCACTGGTATCAAAAGAAGCAGCCTCAGCAATCCAGAACTCCGCTTCCTCTCCCAGTTGCAACAACTCATCAGTCCCATCATCGTCATCATCATTCTCAGCACCAGAATCATCAGAGTCAAACAAATTATCTAAATCATCATCATGGTCATCGTCAACATCAAAATGATTTTCAGTAACCTTGTCCTCACGCTCATTAATGTCATTGTTACCCTCTCTCCACTCTCGCCTCATCCTCTTTCCGTCTCTGACCAACTCCAACAACTGATCCCTTATCACCAGTATTTCATCCTTCTCTAACAGTGCACCCTTGTCATTGTAGCCCTCAACCAGAAAGACAGAGTCCCTCTGGCCCTTCAAGCTCACATAAAACAACTCTGGGTGCCTGACCAGCATACCCCTTAACTTGTTGGGCAGCCCAAACTCTTTTCTGAAATGAGTCAAATGGTCTACCAAAGTCCTCTTTTCGACCATCATCCCTAACACCTCCCTCACCACATCACAAGCCCTCTTCTCTGCCTTGATGGACTCCTTTGGCAATTCTCCCATTGAAGTTTTATATGGGCACACATCCGTGAATTCTTCAAACTTGAGCAAGAATTCCTGATGACGCCTCTTCAAATTGAGCCCCTTCCGAAGCCTCAAATGCTTGAATTTTAAGGGCCTGTCAACTATCAACCCAAGGGGTTTAACTTCAGGAGAGGGTAAAGGGTTGGCCAAATGTGAGTCCCAAGAGACAAGCTCAAGGGCACGGCCATAGGAGGTGTCAACAGTCTTGAATCTGTCCGGATGATCATTACAGAGGCGGGATCGAAAATTAGGGGGAAGACCAAGATCTGGAGCAAGGTGAACCAACTTGGATAATAGGAGCCGGTGATGAGATGATAGCATGAGAAGTTTCTGGAGCTTGATGGCCAAGGAGATGGACATGGCCGCTTTCAGTTTACTTTCTTGACTTGCAAGTGCTGCTGCAACTGGTGTAAGACGCACGCATACTTGGGAGAGTGATTTTGTCGCGTTGAGAGCTGTGAGAGGCATAGGGATTGTGAAGAGCTCAAAAATAGTAGGGTAACGATGAATCATAGAAAGGACCGACCTAGGCTTTGACAGGGATAGGTAGGCGCGGCACTTGTAGAGTATGTGAAGCGGCAGATAGTGTTTTGGTTTTGAAAGTAGTAGGGTTTTCAGCTTTAGTACAAACCGAATCTTGTTCTGCTTCACCACATGTTTGTCTAATGATGGATCACGAACAAGTTTGATAGAGGAATAAATGACGTAAGTAGAGAGGTTTTGGCACTTCCACCTGTTGTTGTATTGTCTCTTATTTACACCAGGTTTCCACAATGGCGTCGGTGCAAGGAAATCCGAGTGGAGGGAACGTAAGGACCTCTCACTTTGAGATGACACAAATTGAGGTAAAGACAGTGCCATTTTCAGGCTTATAATTGATCCTGCATCACGAGAACGTACAGACCATACCTGCAATGTCGCATCATAGTCCGTGACAATCTTAGAGGCTATAATTCCTTCAAGGTCACCAAACATGCGACCACAGAGACAGAGAAAGACATCATCATACCTGAACAGATGATATTTGCTGTTGTATACGAAATGCAAGATTTCTAATACAAGCATCAGCTGCTCATATGTATGATAAACCAGTTTCTTATAGTACTCGGCAAATTTAACAAATAAGAACGCTCAGGGTAGTTGGATGTCTTTTCCAAGAATACACTTTTGCTCTAAAACTGACGCTTTGGATGAGGAATTTGAGAAACAGAGTCCAAACCAACATCCCTCACTTGACCCAAAAGTCAGCTGCCAAGTGCCATTTTGACATTCTCCCTTCTAGTTAGAAGAGGAGAGAAAGCCAATGTTGGCTTTTCCCCTTTTTTACCGGAATTATATCGACACTCTGAGGCTGTGTGTGGTCCTTATTTCTGGTATTGACAATTCAAATCCTTAACTTCAAGGCTGTGTTTGGACGAGATCAAAGGATTACGCTCAAACAACACTGCTAGGGAATTCATTCCATCGTATAACGTCCCTTCTATCACCCATTCTACTTTTAATTTCCCATGAATAACAATAGGGTAGCTTCGTATCTTTATCAACTTCACATTGGGTAAATTACACACGGCACCCCTGAGGTTTACCAAAACTACACACGGACCCCCCTAATTTTGTTAAATTACACTCCGCTCCCTGTGGTTTGTCATTGTATTACACAAAACCCACTTCTGTTAGGGAACCGTCAAAAAAATTTAGGGCAACATAAATTTATTATGATATACCAAAAATGCCCTTAGATCTTCCCCTTTCTTTCTTCCGTGCAGAATCACCAGCGACTCCAGATTCCGGCCAAAGCACGCTAAGAAAACAAGGGGTTCACGGATCTGTGCCCAGATCTGGGTTTCTCTCTCTCTCTCTCTCTCTCTCTCTCTCTCTCTCTCTCTCTCTCTCTCTCTCTCTCTGAGATCCAACAAAGTACCACCACCACAGCTATGAAACTCCGCCGATCCACCACTACAGCCGCAAGGACTAACTCCACATATGGGTCTTCTCCGATCGCCAGATTCAGGCAGCGGCGCCGAAACACCACTGCCTCCATTGCATATTCAGTCGTCACCGGCCACCGCAAAAATCACCATCTTTCAAACTACACAAAAAATAATTCAAATCAGGAGAGTTAGAGAATGAGGTTGAAGACTCTTCTCTGGTGCCGCTGCATGAGTTCGGAGGCCAACGACGTTACTGCTAATGGCTGGTGATTCGGATTTGGACGGAGGTGGTTAGGTTCGGGCTGTTTCCGACCATTTTGGTTGGCCGTGTTCGAAGACTCTTGCCGATTGCTAGGATGTAATCTTTAGAGCTACTCGTGGTTTCTTGGCCGGTGGTTGTTTCCCGGTGGTGTTGAACCTCTCCCGGCATCTTCTCGATCTCCGGTGGGTCTCTTGGTTGCATCGTTGTTGCGTTTGGCCGGGATTTACGTTTGGGTCTCTTGGCTGTTGCTTCCGGCAACCATCACCCGCACTTCGCCAGTGATCGCTTACTCGCCTTGGCTATCATTTTCCCGGCTGATGATCGGCGCCGGCTGCCCTGCCCCCAGATCTGGGGGGGCCCAGATCTTGGTTGTCTTCGCGGAGTGGTGGTGGCCGGCACTTGTGGTTCATGGTGATGGGGGCGGTGATGGTCATGGTGGCTACGATTGGTAGCCCGTGGCTTCACCGGCAGTGGGTGTGCAGTCCAAAGGGTGCTGTCGGCGTGTGTGTGTGTGTGTGTGTGTGTAAGAGAGAGAGAGAGAAGGGGTAAATTAACTTGTTTATCAGGGGTATGACCGTCCTTTCATTAATTTTGTTAACTCTGTTAACAGAAAAATAGAAATGTGAAGTTTAGTGTAATTTACAAAGATAGGGGGGTCCGTGTGTAGTTTAGGTAAACCTCAGGGGTTTCGTGTGTAATTAACCCCTTCACATTTAACCCTAATTTACCCCCTGAATGCTCTCATTACAATCCAATTCACCTTCTAGAGTACACACAGAAACAAGTGAACACGAATCAAGAATGAATCAGATCAAAAAAACAGCAAAGCAAATATCCCTCAGAACGCCTAGTATCAACCTGGCATGAAATTGATGGTTCCTCTACCTCAGTATATAGCATGAGGGAGCACCAATTTTTAGCAGATTATTTCATGCCCCAAATTCAGATTACTAAAAGTCTCATCAGTGGGATACGTAGGTAAACAATTGCAACAGACATTGAATGAATAATTAGACGAGCAAATGTGAAAGAGAGAAGCAGATAACTTGGGAAAGTGCTTCACCTCGGGACAGTGGAGTGTTAAAAGCGTACTTGAGAGTCACAAAATTAGGGCATCGAACTAACTTTATATATGGCCATTTCTATAAAAGCCCAACCCACCCCCCCCCCCCCCCCAACAATAACCAAAAAAAATAGCACACACTTGACAGCCCAGTGTGTTGGTCCTTTCTTCTTTTATTTGCTTTTTTTTTTCTGGGTGGTAATCCATGAAGCACGCACTGCGGGTGTGGATATGGCATTTTTGAAAATTTCAGGAAATGAGCAGGGCAGGGATACGGCAAGTGATGTATATATTCTTCTTATCTATGTATACTTAGTATTGAATTTCTAAACAAACAAGGACCTTTATGAATCTTAAGAAAGTGCATAGTAGGACATATTAGTGCAAATTTAACCCTTCTACCATACCACCAAATACACCATAATAGAAGTAGCATCAAAGTTTCAAAAGCAGCAAGTTTCAGATGATTACATCATCATAAAAACAAACCCATGACCGTAAGAGCTAACGAATGTCCAATGTCAAAAGTTGCATGTCCACTTGGAATTTCCACCATATCTTTCCTCAAATTTTGTGACGTAATTCCGTAGGGGTGTAGCGCGTGATTGGGAGGAATGGCGAAGGTGGACGTCGTGGTGGAGATTTTGGTTGTCATTCGTAGCTCCAAGTCGCAACCGAAAAAATTGGTTCACGACCCACCTTAGAGTACTAAGGCAAGAAGAACGAGAGGGGGAGAGCTTGTCTGAAAGAAAATCAAGAAATGGCGCAAACGAGAAAGAGGAAGACAAATGAGGTGAATTACCTTAGGGAACTGCAGCCGGTGGTGGCGGCCGGTCGTCTCTACTCGTCGCCGGGTGGTCGCGCTAGTTGCTTCGCCGCCGCTCTGCTCTCTCTCTCCCTCCTCTTCAAAAGCCCTTGGTATAAAATGATCTGTCCCGTTAATTTTAGGTCGAGTGTATCTATACTATAAGAAATTAGGCTTTGACCCACGAAAATGCTGTTTTCACCTTAAGTATCCTATTTATGTCTTGACCCTTAAAACTTCTTTTGAAAATTCTGCTTTCACCCCAAAAGTATCCGATGTGCACCCACACCCTGCCTAGCCATATTCCTAAATATAGCAACTATTTGGAAAGTTGAAAAAATAATTGAGAATTCCAGGAAATGCATCGATTGTGCATCCGACCCGCTCCTGATGCTCTTGCTCCATCCATTTTGGTGCACCCTTGCTCCATAGGTGGTGATGAATTATTTTACATTTTTTTAATGTTTGTAAATATTCACTGTTATTCTCATTTTGGAGTCTAATTCTTGATTGTCAAGAGTAGCATCCTAGATTAAATTTAAATTAGGTTTCAAAAGTAAGCTTAAAGCAATTGTTAAGAAGATTCAGTAGCAGCTGACCAAAGTTGTTTCAAAAAGTAGTTGAAACTGGAAAAAGGACTTCTCTCTCACCACCTTCACCCAACCGCTCTGTCTCTCTGAAAATCGGTTCTCCGTCACCACCACTGGTTTCCTCCAGTGGGTGGTGATGTAGTAGAGTAGGTGTATTTCTTAATTGTGTGGTTTGTGTGAGTTTAGGGTTTCAATTAGGTTTTGCGGTAGATGCAGTCGGTGGCCTTTGCGTAGGCGGGGGAGCTATAGATGTTGGGTTTCTGTGATAGGCGTCAGAGCCCAGTGGATGTGAGGTGTAGAAGGGTACAGCCGTCCGGGGTTGGCTAATTGCACGGCAATCGGGTTGTGCATGGTCGTGGGTCAGAGAAGGTGGGTGTGGCTGGTTCCTCTGTTGGGGTATATGTGTGGTGGATGTGAGTCAGAGTAGCTGCGGTAGGAACGTCGTGGATGGGGTCAGAGCAAATAAGGTGAGTCTGGGTCAAAGGTTTTTGCGCTAGGGTTTGTTCCCACCTCCCCTCTAGTTGTTTCCCCCTCCCCCTTGTTCCCCAAAGGTGAGATTGGCTCTTAGTTGGTGGTGGTGGTGATGGTGATGGTGCTTCGACGTAGCTTGGGGTGCAAATGAAGTGGCTCGATGGGGCTATGGTAGTGGTGGATGTCTGGTGTAGCCTAGTGCGACGTAGACAAGTGCGGTGGAGGGACTTACAGCTGTTGGTGGTGGTTGTCCTGTGGTGGATGCCAGTTGCTGATGCAGTTCAATGGCCCTTGGTGGCAGTGTGGTGGACTGGCCACAGTAGCGGATTTCGACAATGCCAACAGTGTTCACTACGCGCCGTAGTGCGAGTCGGCATTATGGTCTTGCGGTCAAGAAGGCACGTGCAGAGGCAGGACAAGTGGTGGGTTGGCTTTATTTGTTGTTTTTTAGTTAATAATTATTTGTTGTTTTCTAGTTAATATTTATCTGTTGTTTTGTTAGTGCTTATCCCTAAAAAATAGTAATAATACAAAATAAAAAAATAGACCCATTACCAGTTTAGGTTTTTTCCCTTTTAGTTTCTTTTTAGTTTATTGTTTGTTTATTATTATAATTCTTGCTTCATTATTTTTCTAGTCTGTTATTTTTGTATTTAGTTTATTTATTTTGTAGTTGGTAAGTTTCTGTACTACCTTTGTTACTTTTCTGTTTCCTATGATAGGAATGTCATCAGTGTGTGTTGTTATTTCACGTGCCTCTTTAAGCATCACGTAACCCGTCTTTCATATCAATCATAAGGTTCTTATCCTTTTTCGCAAAAGAAATCTAAAGAGTAGTTTAAAGCAGTATAAGGTGTCTCGGTAAAATTGTTGAGCAGCTTTGTAAGGATGGGACTTATGTTCGAAGGTGCTTATAGAACCATTATTTTCTGGTTTGGTTTATCTATCTATATATATATATATATATATATATATATATATATATATATATATATATATATATATATATAGGGGACCGATCCACACCCACCGGTGGAGAAATAACAATTTCTCCACCGAACCGCAGGTAAGAGCAGCGGTTGGGCCACGTGGCGCAAAAAGGCGAAAAAGGTGTACGGCCACTGCATTAATGGCGAAAAACGCACGAGAAATGGTGAGAAAATGGCCGAGAGGAGAAAAAGGACACCAACCGCATGCACAACCAGCGGTTGGCATTAATATCCCTGCCACGTGCCGTCCCCCACCCCTGCCACGTGGCCCAACCCCATGGCCCCTGACACGTGGCGTCCCCTCCCCCTGCCACGTGGCCCACCAGCATGGACAACCGGCGGTATTGGCGATGGCCCTGCCACGTGGCATCCCCTCCCCCTGCCACGTGGCCCAACCACGTGTGGTACCAGCGGTTGGTCTCCCGCCCCTGCCACGTGGCGTCCCCTCCCCCTGCCACGTGGCCCAACCGCTGGTACCACCCGCGGTTGGTCCCCTCCCCCTGCCACGTGGCGTCCCCTCCCCTGCCACGTGGCCCAACCGCTGGTACCACCCGCGGTTGGTCCCCTCCCCCTGCCACGTGGCGTCCCCTCCCCCTGCCACGTGGCCCAACCGCTGGTACCACCCGCGGTTGGTCCCCTCCTCTGCCACGTGGCGTCCCCTCCCCCCGCGTGATGCCCCACCTGGTGTCCTCCCCTGCCACGTGTCGTCCTTCCCTCCCCCATGATGCCCCACGTGGTGTCCTTCTGCCGAAATTTTTTTTTTGCCGCAGCCTTTGACCGCGTAAACACCCACCCTTCCTCACTTTTTTCTGTCTTTTTTCTTCTCACTTCCTCGCTTCTCTCTTTATAATCCCCTCCCCGGAACCCTTCTTCTGCACTCTGTCATCTTTTACCAACTTCCTTCGTACTTCATATCTCACCTACATAATCTCCATAACAATACAAACCAAAAAATTTTACGCTAGAAGATCGGTAGTTTTTTCTTTAAATACATCAAGTCACAACAAGTAAGTATTTTGAATTTTCTTATAATTCAATGTTAGGTTTATACAAATCAGCGTATTACATTTATAGATTCCAAAACAGCGATTTTTTAGGGCTCCAAATATAGACAGTTTTTCACGAATTTATAAAAAATAGCTAGAGCTAGATTTTGCCAAAATGCAAAAAAGAGACCCTAGTTATTCTTAAAGGATCTGTCTCAGGTTAAAATTTTAGATTTTTCCAAAGACTGGAAAGGGGTTAACTGATACGGGGAACCTTGTAACTCTGCAGTGTATTTTAAAATATCAAGCTAGCGCGATTTCGCGCGAAACTTTTATGAGAATCCTAGGATGTTGGGAAGTTCCATTCCCCAGGAATTCGGGCCATTCCGAAGCCGTTACCTATTTTTTTGGCCGAACGGCCCTTTAAGCGCTTGATCCGGACACCGGTTCGCGATTTTTGGGCGAAACCTCCGTAAAATACTTTTTATGTCAAGAATGAATTCAGGAAGCCTCAAGTAGCATTTCGAAGCACTTTTGATATTTTTCGATGCCAGGGGGCATTTCGGTAATTCGCCGCCCCGAGAGGGGTATTTCGGTAATTTTACAGTGCTAAGTTTTTCGACGGATTTTTTAGTCCAGAAATGTAATTACAAAACCTGAAATGTTGTTTTGAAGCTGACGTGGCGCACGTAGGGGTGTTTTGGTAATTTTCCCGCGCCAAGGGGTGTTTTGGTAATTTTCCCGTGCCAAGTTTTTCAAACGACTTTTTAGTCCAGAAATGTAAGTAAACCACCTGAAATGTTGTTTTGAAGCTGGTTCGAGGGCGTTGGGGTGATAGTGAACGCTCAGGGGCATTTCGGTAATTTGCCGCTGATCGGGGGCTATTTTGCTAGGAAGGATCCAGCTTAAAATTCATACCTTAAAATAACTTTTAGTTCAGTGGGAACTAGCGTAATTAAACGTTCGGAGTGGTGGGAATTGAGGATTTGTTTTAATACATTGAAATAATGACTATTGCTAATGTGTTGGTAAGCTAGGTTAAAGATCCAGTTATAGTTTTGGAATGTAAATATTATGGATATTATGGACGCTAAGTTGGTTTATAATTATATTTTGTTCTTAAAGGTATGAATTTCAGCTCTGGACCTCATTATATTTTGTTCTTAGAATGTGGAATTTTAGCCTCGGCCATTGTAAAAATTAGTTGTCTGTGTGCCGCGCTTATTTCTCGGTGTTGATGAATTTGACCAATCTTACTGGGGGTCATCAACTGATGATTATGGCTCAACTCCACTCCTGTGACAACCCAATGGTTTTCATTTTTTCGGTGTACTGCATACACATGGGCCTTGCAGCCGGTACCCGGAAATGTGTCCCGTTTTCTTTGTCTTGTTGTCCCTTCGTCACTGATCCGAACGACCGGAGTTACATTCGGTGCTCCTCTATGACACTCAAATAGTCTTGCACAAATTTGATCTGTATTCGCCCGTTTTCTAGTCGTCTTAGTTCTAATACCGAAACCTATCGTTTTCGAATATGCTCTATAGTATGCTTCAACTTCGTCCAGTGCTTGAAAAACTTGACCAACGTAAGGTGGATCAGAACCTTCACAAAAATTATTTCCTCCAGTTGCATCCATATTTATACTGGAATCTAAAAAATAAAAATTATATCATTCTCAACAAGTCATAGATTTAAATAAAAGAAGAATAAAATTTATTTAAACCACCGTCTTTCGGGAAATTTGGTATAATGTAAAATTAGCAAAATAGCCCCCGATGAGCGGCAAATTACCGAAATGCCTCCGGGGGTTCATTATCACCCTAACGCCCCAAATCAGCTTCAAAACAACCTTTCAGGTGCTTTGCTTACATTTCTGGACTAAGAAATCCTTTGAAAAACTTAACGCTGCAAATTTACGAAAATACCCCTATCGGGGATGCGAATTACCAAAATGCCCCATGACAAAAAAAATCTGAAAAGTGCTTTGAAATGGGATTTTAAGCTTCCTGAATTCTCTCTTTAAAATAACTTTTCAGGTGTCTCACACCCTTTCCTGAACTAAAAGTTATTTTAAGCACAAATTTGTGTAATGTAAAATTAGCAAAATAGCCCCCGGGGGTTCATTGTCACCCTAACGCCCATCAAACCAGCTTCAAAACAACCTTTCAGGTGTTTTACTTACATTTCTGGACTGAAAAACTTTTTTTCAGGAAAATTACCAAAACACCCCTCGCGGGGGGGCAAATTACCAAAATGCCCCTGGCTTCAGAAAATATCAAAATTGCTTTAAAACGCTATTTTAAGCTTCCTGAGTTCATTCTTGATTTAAAAAGTATTTTACGGATTTTTCGCCTAAAAATCCCGAACCGGTGTCCGGATCGAGCGCTTAAAAGCCCGTTCGGCCAAAAAATTAGCTAACGGCTTCGGAATGGCCCGAATTCCTGGGGAATGGAACTTCCCAACACCCTAGGGTTCTCATAAAAGTTTCGCACGAAATTGTGCTGTCTTGATATTTTAAATTACACTGCAAAGTTACAAGGTTGCGCGTATCAGTTAACCCCTTTCTAGTCTTTGAAAAAATCTGAAATGTTTACCTGATACAGATCTTTTGAAAATAACTAGGGTCTCTGTTTTGTATTTTGGCAAAATCTAGCTCTAGCTATTTTTTATAAATTCGTGAAAAAACTGTCTAATTAAGTTTTCACCTTTAGCGACAATTACGCCCCGCAATCAGCTGCAAAACAACATTTCAGGCGTTTTACTTACATTTCTGGACTTAAAAGTCCGTTGGAAAATTTTTTCGGGAAAATTACCAAAATACCCCTCTCGGGGTGGCAAATTACCAAAATACCCCCTGGCTTCAGAAAATATCAAAAGTGCTTTAAAATGCTATTTTAAGCTTCCTGAGTTCATTCTTGATCTAAAAAGTATTTTACGGATTTTTCGCCTAAAAATCCCGAACCGGTGTCCGGATCGAGCGCTTAAAAGCCCGTTCGGCCAAAAAATTAGCTAACGGCTTCGGAATGGCCCGAATTCCTGGGGAATGGAACTTCCCAACACCCTAGGGTTCTCATAAAAGTTTTGCGCGAAATCGCGCTGGCTTGATATTTTAAATTACACTGCAAAGTTACAAGGTTGCGTGTATCAGTTAACCCCTTTCCAGTCTTTGGAAAAATCTGAAATTTTTACCTGATACAGATCTTTTGAAAATAACTAGGGTCTCTGTTTCGTACTTTGGCAAAATCTAGCTCTAGCTATTTTTTATAAATTCGTGAAAAATTTTATTTCTGACGCCCTAAAAAATCGCTATTTTGGAATTTTTCGAATGTAATACCCCGATTTGTCAAAACGTAATTTTGACGCCCTTTGACGCCCTAAACACGAATTTTAGACTATTGTAAGAACAATTTAAGCGTAACACAATTTAAACAATCAATTGGTAAGAACAAATTGAAAAATACTTACTTGTTTTAACTTGATATATTTCAAGAAAAATCCACCGATCTTCTAGCGGTTATCCACCGATCTTCTAGCGTAATTTTTTTTTGTTTGTATGTAGGTGAGATAGGGAGAATGAGGAGGGTGGAAGAAATGATTCGGGGAGGAGGGATTTTATAGAGAGAAAAGTGAGAGAGGAAGAGAAGAACCGTGAGTGAACAGCAGGGAGGGGGAGGGGGGAATGACACGTGGGGGTGGGGGGTAGGGTGGTAATGACACGTGGGGGAAGAGGGGGTTCACGGGTGGGGGAAGGGGGGTTCACGGGTGGGGGAAAAGGACATAGGGTGGGGGCCACGGGGTGGGGGGCAAGGGGGGTGACGCGTGGGGGGGCAAGGGGGGTGGGGTCACGGAAGGCAATAATGCCAACCGCATGTAGGAGTTGCGGTTGGGCATTATTGCCACCATTTTCTCACGAGTTTTTCATTTTCTCGTGATATTTTCGTGAATTTCTCATAGTATTTTCGTCCCTTTTCGTGCCACGTGGCCAACCGCTGCTCTTACCTGCGGTTCGGTGGAGAAATTGTTATTTCTCCACCGGTAGATGTGGATCGGTCCCCATATATATATATATATATATATATATATATATATATATATATATATATATATATATATATATATATATATATATATATATATATATATATATATATATATATATATATATATATATATATATATATATATATATATATATATATATAGGGAGCTGATCCGTTGATAGCGCTAGCAAAATGGAGTATTTGCTAGCGCGATCTGGGCCGTCCATCCTGAAAGATGGACGGTCCAGATCGCGCCTTTTTCGAAAACTGTCAGTCGTCCGCGACACTATGTCGCGGACGGATTTTTTTACCTTTTTGCCCCTCCACCCGTCCGCTACATTGTATCGCGGACGGTCCAAATCTTCTTTTACGTTTTTTTTTAAGTTCGTCCGCTACATAATGTAGCGGACGTTTTTACCACAAAAATACCGTCCGCTACATTATGTAGCGGACTATTTTACTTTCTCGAAAAGAGACATCTGTGTTGTCAGAGCTCTGGAAAAAAGACAACCAACTTTTATTTTCTCTTTCCCCCTCATCTCTCATCTTCTCTCTTCTGGATGAGCTCCTTCAAGACAGTGGTTCCTTCGGGGTAGTTGGACAGCACCTCCCGTGTCCGGCGATCAAGGACACAACGATCTTTCCCCTCATCTCTCATCTTCTCTCTCTCCCTTGTGAGCGTGCGAGTGGCGATCGAGGCCACAACCATTTGAAAACTCTTCCTTCTCTTTCTATCTTGCCGCTTCAAATAGTTATGATGTGCTTTGATCTGGTTGTCATGGGTTTGAGAAATTAAGTTTTTTTTTAAATCTTTTCGTTTTTGATAAAGGGTGATAGAAATGGAGGAGGTTGAAGACCCTAGAACAAAATGGCAATCTGTTGCCAGCCAATTTCATGAATGGTTCCAGCCTGCAGGTGGATGTGCTAATTGAGTGTGCTCGTTTTGGAGTCTTTTTTACCAATGGCAATCTGTTGCCAACGAACTTCATGAAGATTTGTTCATCAGGATCAAAGTAAGAAGAGAGAAAAAGAAGAAGTTAGAATGAGAGAAGGGAGGGAAAAAGAGAAGACTAGTCCGCTACATTATGTAGCGGACTAGTCTTCTCTTTTTCCCTCCCTTGCGGACACATTAATGACACAGAAAAGTCATACCACACATGTGTGGGCCTGTCATTCGTCCGCGATACTATGTCGCGGACGGCATGGAGGGGCAAAAAGGTAAAAAATGTCGTCCGCGATATTGTGACGCGGACTACTTTTTTTTGACATGCGTCAGGGCCTGTCAGTCGTCCGCGATACTATGTAGCGGATGGGTGGAGGGGCAAAAAGGTAAAAAAATCCGTCCGTGACATAGTGTCGCGGACGACTGACAGTTTTCGAAAAAGGCGCGATCTGGACCGTCCATCTTTCAGGATGGACGGCCCAGATCGCGCTAGCAAATACTCTATTTTGCTAGCGCTATCAATGGATCAGCTCCCATATATATATATATATATATATATATATTAAAAACCCTACCATTAATATGAAAAATAGGCTAAATGATGCTGATAGAAGCAAGTGAAACAACAACACACGGATGATATCTCATGCATAGGAACCACAAAAGTAACAAAGGTAGTACCGAAACCTACCTACTTCAAAATAAATAAACAAAATACAAAAGTAACAGGACTAGAAAGATAACTAAGCAAGCATTAAAATAATAAACAATCAATAAACTAAAAAGGGAAAACCTAAACAAGAAATGCGTCTATTTTTTTTTTGTATTATTATTATTAATTTTATAGGGAAAAACACTAACAAAACAACAAATAAATACTAACTAAAAAACAACAGATAAAGCCAACCAAAGTCAACCGACACCAACCCACCATCTGTCCTACCTCTACCTCTGCCACATGCCTCGTTGGCCAGACCGTAACGCCGACTCACACTACGGTGCATGTTGAGCACTGTTGGCATCGTCGGAATCCGCTACCCCTGCCAGTCCGCCACCAAGTGCCACTCAACTGCATCAGCAACCGACATCCACCATCGAACATCCACCACCATCAGTCATAAGTCCCTCCACCGCACCTGTCTACGCTGGACAAAAACCACCACTAGCTGTATTGCCCTCCACCGCACAAGGCTACGCCGGATATCCACCACCACCACAACCACTTCACCTACACCACAAGCTACGTCGAAGCACCATCGCCGCCACCAAATTCGAGCCAATCTCACCATTATGGAACAAAGGGGGGAGGGGGGAGGGGGGAGCAACTGGGGGGGGGGGGACAAACCCTAGCGCAAGAAACCTTTGACCCAGACTCACCTCATCTGCTTTGACCCACAACCACGACACTTCCACCACAGCTACTCCGACCCACAACCACCACACAAACACCCCAACAGAGGAACCAAAAGCACACACCTTCGCTGACCCACGACCACCCACAACCCGATTGTCATGCAATCAGCCAACTCCAGACGACCATACTCTTCTACACCTCACATCTACTGGGCTCCGCCGCCTATCACAGGAACCCACTAGCCGTAGCTCCGCCGCCTATCACAAGAACCCACTAGCCATAGCTCCGCCGCCTACGCAAAGGCCACCCGCCGCATTAACCACAATACCCAATTGAAACCCTAAACTCACACAAACTGCACAATTAAGAAATACACCTACTCTACCACGTCACCACCCACCGGAGGTAACCGGTGGTGGCGACAAAGAACCGATTTCAAGAGAGACGGAGCAGTTGGGTGAATGGGGTGAGAGTTTATAATTTATACTTTAGCATGCTGATTTAGATACCTTAATATTTAGAGCAAATGAGTGAATTTAAGGATCTTACAGTGGATGTAAACCACCACCTGACTGTTGTTTGCTTGAATTTGATTGTAAAAAATGCGGATCTCCTTCTTTCTCCTATCAGCGAAAAGAAAAGCACAGTGATAAACATGGAAAAATATGAATCGTAACTCATGCACACCCTGGTTTATATTACACGTTTGAGCCAGTATCATCTCTACAACAAAATTCCACACTGATATAGCAAGCATGTCCCATCATGATTTAGCTGGATCAACTACAAGAGAGAGCGGAAAGAAGGAAACCTAAGGATACAATAGCAACAACACTTTTACAGCAAACAAGATTGAGGTGGGGAAAGAAAGATTCATCACACATCTGAAGCCTTTCAAGTATTCTCGCTTTTTGAGATACCAAATCACGACAACTTCTACTAATTCACACGGGGATTAGTTTTAGAGAACTGAAGAGGACTGAAGACACTGCAATCAACCGTTTCCACAGATTATTCTTCATATAAACCCCCAACAATGCTCAAGTAACCAAAGCCAAGAATGAATTGCCTGAGAGCAGAAACCTCCCCTGCTAAAATAGAGTACCACAACTCTTGCCATCCGAAATACCTGTTCTTCCATAGAAAACCAGAATATTAGGGAAGCCCATATTTGACCACTAGTCATAATTAGTCCGGGGCAAACACAAGAAGTGCTGGAGTGACTCTCAACAGGCCACAAGGTGGCCCTTCTCATTTGACAGGGGCAGCTCCATGTGAGGTCTGAGTCACCCGCAAGCTACCCTTCTCCCTATCGAAGCAGTCTCCTCCCTCCTCACTGTTGCTCAACTGGAAATGGTACATGAGAGTCGGACCATGGTCATCACAATTCCCATTTGGGAAAGAGCATCTTTTATGCATGTCTAAGACCATGGGCCCATTCACTCCTTGATTATCAGACTTCACATCACAGTTGGTGTTCAATTTCTCTGAATTTGCTGAATTGGCAGGATACGTTGAAACACTTGAACAAAAATTTGGCTCCTTTTCGGATCTGGGATTTGTGACATCACTATCAAGCTTCTTTGTATTTAGAAAACGGCCTCCACAGCCCCTTTGCCTTCTCATAGCATGTTGGTGTCGAGATTCGTGTAGATATGGCTGAAGCAGGAACAAGCCATATGTTAGTCGAAATTGTTTCATAAGAATATACACATAATATTAGTGGAAAAAGATAGGATTTACAGAGATACTTAGGATTGCAGCGAAGAAATATTGGAGAAGAATGTTTATTAATATGGCCTAGCCTCGTGCATGCGAGAGATCAAGAATATTATGCACATACAGGATGAAATGCATGGACCTCTCCGGTAGACATACTAGGCTAAGATGGGAAATGTTCTCAGAAAGTTCATATGCAGCTGTTTGTGGTATACAGGTAATTATCACGAGAATGTCCATGTCGATACATGTCTCATATATTCTAGCTACAGGTAAAAGCAAAGAGAAAGTTTCCCTAAGCAGAGTGAACTGAACGAGTTGGTAGTTGGCAATCATATGTGGGCCAACGCATAAGACGCAACCCTTGAGGGGATTCCTTAACCCTCCTATTGCTGCTGGCATCGGATTTTCCATTGAATCCACCACTACTCTTTTGCTGCGAGAAGCTTGATGGCTAATTGTTCTTACCTACGGTTCTGGCTCTGGCCTTGTCATACTGGCTTTTTGCAACCGGTAGTCTTGTTTTGATTTACTTTCTGAGCAGGTTTATGCTGCTCAGAATTGTAATCTGAAAGGCATTCAGCTACCGCAATAGCTTTATTCAGGTTCTGCACTCCTCCCCTGTTCAGCTACGAGCCCATGGCTTCAGTCCCTCAGTACAGAAAAACAATCTGTCCACCAGTGACATATCCCTAATGGCTAGCATCAATGCAGAGAATGTCATGCAGTACTGTCTAACTGACGCAGTGTGTTCGCCTCCTGAAGTGCTTTCTGGCATTCGTCGTCAGGATGCCAATTTTCACCTCCATATCAAGTCCCCTTGCTTTGTTTAGTCTTTCTAGTCAAGCTTTATGCACATTATGATCGCAGAGAAAGCCCTATCTATGTTGTGATGCTGCCTCTGTTATACAGTAAAATTTTGGACCATTTTGCCCATGTGTTACAATTTACTCGTTGTGACGCGGTGCTAAGGAATTGTTGGGATTGTTTGGTGGGCGTGACTAGTAGGTGGCAAGTTGAGTGTCGCGCACAATTTCCTAGTGCCATCAAGGGCCACCGTCTGTCAGGTGTGCATCATATCTGTCTAACCTACACCAGGTAGAAGGCTACATCGAAGATAAAAGCAAAGAGCTTTTAGTTAGGGTAAGTAAACCTGTCGGATAGATAACCCTAGTTAAACTATTTCATAGAAATAGGAACCTAAATTGAACTATCAAGTCCCATCAGGGGTTCAATTCGAACAGCTAAGCGCGGGTCCAATTCTCATACCCCAGCCAGTAGTCTGGTAACAGTTACCTCAAGTTGGGCCTCGTCTTCTCCATTGGAGCAGTGATAAATAGAGTTCATAACATTTAAAAACGAAAACGAGTAACTACATGCAGAACATGTAGAGTTATTCCATTTGTAGAAAGAATAATTACACCTTTTTGTCTTTTGTAACTTTCTTTTCAAGCTCCGCCTTAGCCCGTGACTGCCTTCGCCTTAAAATTCCATGGTATTGCTTTGCATTTACATAAACGGGTTCTTCTTCCATTTCGAGTGGCAAAGGCATTCTAGTCTGATGGATTCCAAGTAAGTGAGGATTTACCTGTCATTCCACCAGAAAAGTTGTTAGCAAACTTGTCTTAGTTTACCGAGCGCAAACATTTTCTGGATATCAAAACATGCAAGACTTCACGTGAAGAGTTTCCCATAACATAAACAACCAAGCATAATCAAGTGCTACTTCAACAATGAAATTTCAAAAAAAAAATTGAACCTTTAAAATAATGAAAGAAATAGCGCAAGCCCAAAGTACAAGGCTCCCGCCATTGCAGGAGCTGTGGAATGTCATATGCATACAAAGACTTATCCTGTAATCTTAAAATCGTAATTGAGCAAGGCTCACTCTCGTGCATATAAGAAATAAATGAATTGAAAGTTCTTAGGGAATACACTGTCAACAAAGAACACACACAATAACTCGACAGGCATTTGATGATGTACTTTCTTTAACCAATGAGCATTTTTAATGCAATACATAAAAATACTTGATGCAGACTTATATACTTAAGTACAAGAATGATAAAAGCATTCCCTTCGAAAGTCTAGGAAGGTTGTGGCATAGTACTTGAGTGTGCGTTGTCTTGACAGTTGGGCTAGGATGTGGTATAGGATTTGGCCTACCTCTATGAAGGTAGGCAATGATAAGACGAGGTAAACTCGCGTCCAACTTGTTGGGGGAGGCCTGAGCCTCCTCCAGCCCCGCGTTGGTTCGGCCCCCTAGTAAAAAGTTGGTGTTACCTCCTTATAGTTTAGGAAGTTGCATTAACCTCGTCTACTCGTCTTACTTTCCAAAAACCAATCTTTAGCGACGTTTAGGTAAAAGATGCATGACATTCTATCCGAGCTTAGCAACAGGTTCCAACTTTTTCTAGAAATTCCCCAAGGTTGAGAATGGTCACATATAACAGCCCCATATAGGATTTGGAAACACGGCATGTCCACTCCCATTGGGGTATATGGCTTCACCGTGGCAACCAACAAAGAAAAAAGAGATAAAACAAGGAAACGCACAAATAGGGGGAGAGAGATCATGTTGCTCTCTTACCTGTGCCCCATAAGCCATTATTCCACCGTAATGCGGATCCTGGTATGGATATGATGTCAGCACCTACAAAAAAAACCGTTCACCATTTCTACAAAGATGCAAGAAAGTAGGCAAACTCCAATCCTAAGGGATTATCCTCATTTTTTGTTCTTCAGTTTGCTAAGAACTGCATATGGAAGAAGTGAGTGAGAGAGAGAGTGTGTGTGTGCGTGCGTGCGTGCTTTTCTTTTTTCCTTTTTCTTTTTTTTTTGTGGGATTTGGGTAGGTGGGGGGGCATGTTTATGTGTGTGTGCACACAGACACATGTCCAAGCACGAGGAAGAGCATCCTTACAATCGAGTGACCAATGAGTTCCATCTGGGAGTTTGTTTCGAGGTGTTCAGGCAGAGCTGGAGGAACTGAAGACGCAACAGGTTTATTATCAGTATTGCTATTGCAGATAAATAAATCTTATCCTACCAAAAAAAAAGCAAGAATCTGGCTGGTGCAAGGTATGAACGTGTTAAAGAGTTGGATTCATCCAAGTCCAAAGCAACATGGGACATGATCATAGCTACCACCAGTAATCCTTTGTTTCTCAAGCAAATGGCGATTTAGTAACTTGAAGTCTTGAAAATGGGAACTCCACTTAATATGAAGTAATTACGAATAACACGAACCATAAAAGATTGCGTTCTTCACAATTTTATAAAGGAATTCATCATAGATAAAGCTAAATTAAATGACATGCCCCGCACGCATTCCACACTCATTAATCATGCTTTGTGTACATACAAGCAATTGAGATTAAAGATCAACTTCCTTCGACCACAGAGAGTTCTCAACTCTCCATATCTCTCTGCTATTTACAAAAGTAAACATGTATTTTAACTGTTAAGAGTTAGTTGCACAGTCGCAGAAGCAGGATAGCATTGTTGGCTTGCAACTTTATGAAACTATACCTACCCGGCTTTAGTTCTAAAAAACCAATTCCAATAAAAAAGGAAAAAGGTTGGCATATATTAAGAAATCTGAAAAAAAAGAAAAGAAAGAAAGCAAACCTGCTTGAACTATTCTTTCATCCCTGTTGAAATTTAGGCCTCAATTAGCCAGTGGATAATTTAGTTCGATTAACTGCGATCTTAAACTTGGGTATTAATAAGTGAGATCCCATAGCTCGTATAATTGTAGCATTCCTTCCTGAGAACTATCATTTTGTTCAAAATTTAAGTGTGCCATTCCTGTACTACTACAATACTGCAGCAGTGATTTCCATATTATGGGGTCATTTCATTCCTAAAATGTACTTCTAGCTCTGCAGTCACAAAGTGAGTTCCATATTATGGGGTCTTACTTTCACAAGCAACAAGCTCGCAAGTACTCCAACAAGTTTATAAGGGTATAAAGACTAAAGCAATTCATTCAGGTATAAATCGAATTTCAACATTTTCTTTTATAAACTCAAACAGGGATGGCCCACACAAGGAGTTACATTGAAAAGCTTAAAAGACATTTCCAAGCCCAAATTTTTATTCAGCTGAATAGCAACAATCTGTCAAAAAATCTCTTTATTTAAGCCGACAGACAGTACAATAGATTCAGACCGCATTATGCGATCAAAGAAAAAGTATCTACATATATTAACAAACAAGAAGGGCATCTTGTACTTCTTCTCTTCACATCACTCTCTTTTCTTTAGATATAATAATAGAATTGATATGGTAAACAGCTAAATTTAGCATCTGACTATTTGCATAACGTTAAGTGAATGGAGGGCGACTACGAGACTGCTGACCTGTAGTGGTATGTGTTCCTTTACTACCACCATCGTCATTGACTTGCAATTGGACTCCCATAGTGACAGAACCATTTATATGTCCCACTGAAGGCAGCATGGCACCACTTTCAACACCACGGCACCAAGGTTGTGAGCGAACTGTTGACCGGAAAGTGCTTTGTGATCCGGTTTCGAAATTCCTACCTCCAATGTTGGATCTTGTGGGCATAATGAACATTCATTCACTGTGCCAACATACATTTAGGTTATAATTTCTAAAACCCGGTGAGCCAACAGAAGAGTTAACGACTGTACCAAAGCATAGGATATCATTAGACAAACAATGTCAAACCCAGGGACGAGCCACCTTGGGAAGAGGTTGGCCGTGTCCCCCAACACAGAAATTCTAAAGAAGTCTTGTGTTGTACCATGTGTTTTATGTATCCTATCATCGAAGTTGGCCGTGGTCCCCCCCAGAAATTCTAAAGAAGTCTTGTGATGTACCATGTGTTTTATGTATCCTACCATTGAACTTTGCTTTATATTTCCACCATGGTCACCCTTTAGTATCTTGACCAATAGTAAGTGGAGACGTTATTTTCATCCCTTATATGTTCTTAAATTGTCTATATGTCGCTAAAAAGATAACAATTGTTACTAAAATGCATTCTTGACGACAAACAAAAGTGAACAAGTGCATAAAGGAGTGAAACTGACACGGTTCCCCACAGAACAAAATACTGGCCCCTTAATAGTCAAACGACTAAGGGGCTGTACGTTTACGGTATTTGTTTTCGTGTTTTTGTTTCCCAAATTTTAGTATTCAGTTCCGAAATCGGATTGTGTACTTTTAGCGTTTTTACCAGTTTTCTGTATCTACTTTTTTCAGTTTTTCTTGTACGTTGACCATTTTCAGCAACTTTTTTGGATCCATTCTTATATGTTTAGCATTTTCTACACTATTTGTACCCATATCTTCCCATTTTAACCCTACTATTAACCTAACAAATTATTTTTATACCCTCCATTTATACGAATTCCCCTCCACGCCAGGCCCACCCAACTCCATAAATCCCCTTCCATTCACGTTTAGCATGGCCCACATATTCTGTAATGTTCCCCTTCCCCTTCCCGTCTTCCCCTTTCCCTTCCCCTTCCCCGTACACTGAAATGCCCATTCTCCCTCTCCCATTAATGAGTTAAACAGCACAGTTGGTCAAAACCTTGAAGAGCTCCGCAGGAGATGGGACTTCGTCCTCTCCGGTAACGGATCGTTGGGTGCTTGATTGGGAGACGGCAGGTACCGGCGGCGTGTCCGTCGTCTCTACCCTGGGTCTTCGGCAGCCAGAGGGTTGGGGTGAGATTTCTCCGTTGCTTTCAGTAGATGGACGAATGGTGTGGGAGAGAGTTATTGGGGATTTGTTCATTGGAAATGAAGGTAATAAAGGGGATAGAGAGAGAGAGAGAGAGGAGAGCTATGGTTTCCCTTTGACGTGACAAGGCATAGAGGAGGTCAGAGGCCTGGAAGAAAAAACGTTGAACAGTGAAGACTGGATCACTATTCTCTGACAGTGAGAAACCGAGTGGCGAGAAAAGGTCAGGGTGTTTTCATTTTTTCCAGTACTGTTTCGATACTTGGATCCAAAACAAATGCAGAAAATGATAAAAGTACAGGAAAGAAGGTATCTTTTTCATCATCATTACAAAAACGAAAACAAAATACTGTAAACGTACTGGGCCTAAAGATCTATGCATACAACTTCTATGTAGAAGGCAGTTGGTATTATGAGTGCCCATCCAAATAAAGATACTAACTACAGCAGGAAATACTGAACACCGTCATTTTCTTGTACTGTTAGCAAAAAAGTATATAGCAATAGGACTATCAGTAAAATTCCAAACTAATTACCACTTCAGTCCAAGGAACAAACAACTAAAAGCATGTAGACACAGATTGTCAGTCTCAAGACAAGATATAGCAA
>JAVXUP010004665.1:0-27912 GCA_033070095.1 Escallonia herrerae
TCCCACATCGAAGCCATTAAAAACATCAAATTTGGGATTGAACATCCTCGTCATTCAAATATTCGTCAAGATTCATCTCCAATTCCAATCAATATTATCAATTTGGTCGAAGGAGGGTCTCAATCTGTGAGTCGTTTCTTGTATGGTGGTCAGAATTGGTAGTTCAGGTCTGTACATTACGGTTCTATCTTGAGTTCTTGAATGGATTTTGAAGCTTGAACTTGGTTCACATGTTTAGACGAACAAGCCAAGTCGAGCCCAATATCTGTGGTAACAAACTCGAGCCGAGTTCAAACATCAAGATTTGTGCTCTTAAGAACATGAGCCGAGCCCAAACATGTCTGATATACGAACCGAGTTCGAACACACTCTTGTTTGGCTCGAACTCGGTTCGCATATGCCTATATTCATGCCTTTCACGTGACCTTCTTATAAGGTTATTTAGGTACAATAATAAAATATAAGAAATAAATTAATTTTCAATTATGTGCTAAAAAGATATTGGATCACCCTCCTTGTTTTCCATTTTTTTTTGCTTTCTTTTTTTGCCATTGGGGAAAAGGGATGTGAATCATCATATATTATTTAAATTTATCCCATGCTTAAGAAACATTGGTGCTTGGTTATCTGGATCTATCTTAGTTCGTGAATATTTAGTGGGGCTGAATGCAATTTAGTTTAAAGAAAATGGAGAATTTTGTTAATGATAGTGGCCGATGCGGTGGGTTGAGATGAAAGGTAATTAG
This sequence comes from Escallonia herrerae, assembly GCA_033070095.1. NCBI lineage: Eukaryota > Viridiplantae > Streptophyta > Magnoliopsida > Escalloniales > Escalloniaceae > Escallonia > Escallonia herrerae. The sequence goes on from JAVXUP010004665.1 coordinate 747, forward strand.
GGGTTTACACGATAGTGGTGGTGGCTATTTGTAGAAGTTGAGTAATCACAATGAAACTAAGGGGTGCTCCAACAATGCTGCTAGTGTTTGGCCTGCCTGTCATCACCGATGTTCGATATTCTTATGGTCATCGTCGACTATGGTTTTTTCTAAGTTTGCATCATATCCAATTGTTGCTGAATGGGGAAAAAATAGGGAAGAAAAAAACAAAAAAAAAAAAGTCAAAGGACTCACTAAGCTTTTGATGTTTGATATATGATGTGTGGAAATTTTGCCCCTCTAAGAAGGTACATGAAATTTGGACGACATATGGATTTTAGGTCCAATTACTTACATAGGTAGTACGTGGTACCTAGGGGTAATAAGGCCAGTACTCTATATGATCAAAGCGTTACAACTAGTAAGGAATGATATTAGGGCTCAATAAAGATCTACGTAAATTTCAAACCACTAGAAATATAATAAAAAGATTTTATTCTAATATTTATTATTTGTTTTCTCAAGGATCAAGAACAAATAAATGCTTGGATAAGGGAGGTATTTATAGACATCACTTCCTTGTTAAGCATGAAACCTAAATATACTTTTTTTAGTTCACCGCCTCACCTGAGGCTAGCTAGTTCAAGCCACAAACTGCTCAAGTCTGATTTGATCGAGTCTGTCTTGCTCAAGGCTGACTGGACCAACAATGATATTATTCGAGTTTGGTCTTCCCTCGAGACTATCTCTTTGAAGCTACCAACATCTTTCAAACTTACCAAGTCCCCCTATCTTTTGATGACATTCCTCTAAAGTGAGGGGTTGAAAATCTTTAGACTGGTTTCCACCAATCTAAGGTAATGGTGCTAATCCTATGGTCACAGGCCTCGATGTGAACAGAATCGGTGGCATTGGTCAATTAAAGTGCCGTCGATCCTATAGCCACAGATCGGTTGCACTTCAGTAAACTCGACTGGTTCCACTAGTCCCATTATATGGTGTCGATCCTGCTCCCCCTATTTTTCAAAATTTTTGAGCTTTTCTTTATTTTTTATTCTCCTCCTTTCTTTTCTTTATTCTTTTAAACTTAGGTTTCACTATGTTGCCTTCACAAAGGAAGAGGTCCAAAAGAACTTGAAGAAAAATGGGATAATGAGGGCTTTATTTATAGATGGAGAAGCAAAATGGGAGCCAACAACCTACTGCGGGTTTGCTAGCAAAAGACGAATCCTCCCACCAAAACTAGTGTGATAAAAGAAATAGTGGGAAATGAAATGTTCATTTCCCCCCAAAATGCAAATGGGTAAAAATGCAATATATTTAAAACTTAATGAATCATGTATGCAACTTACCATGTTCAGACACATTATTAGATACACACTAAGGCAAAATATTGCAAAAATATATGCAACATCTTAGGGTTTCACAGCAGTGGTGGTGGGTCCGGTTGTAAAGCGGGTGGTGATTATGATGATGATAACGGTGATGGGAGTGACTGAAAGGTGGTGGTGATTGCACGATTGATTTTGGGCAGCAGACAACAAGGATGGTGACTAGTGTGGTGGCAGCTGTGTGGTAATTGTGGTGTTGGATGCTGATGGAAGGAAAGAAAATGAAAATTGTACAGTAACGCCCAATAACATCCCGCACTTTTTGAGCTATTTAAAATAATTTTCTATGATCTGAAAAATAAACTGGTGATAATCTTGAGCAATACTTAGGTATTAGTAGCATATGAAAGTTTAAAGCGGTTGTGAGGTCAAAATGTAATTTTGAAAACTTTTGAGGCCATTTTGTAATTATGAAAACTTTGGAGGCATAAATATAAATTATATTTTTTTGTTAGTGCTGAAAAGTAATAAAATGAGTATAGTATATATTTTCAGTGACATCTAATTAAATTAATAGAGATTAAAATAAATTTGGGGCTTACGTGTAATTACACAAGTGTGGGGGTTTAATTTACAAATTTTAAAAATATTTTGCACATGTGCATGTGTAAGTTGTGTCTTAGCATGGTTGCCACCTCTTGCTTGAGGTAACTAACCCAATTGTTTTAGGCATGGATATGCCAAAATAGGGGGGAGTTTAGGGCAAGAGCGAAGAAAAAGGGAAGAAAAGAGAAGAGGAAGAAAGAAAGGAAAAGAAGGAAAAGAAAGGAGAAAGAGAGAGAGGTAGTGGAAGGAGAGAGGAAAGAAGAAGAGGAGAAATTGGAGAATTTTTGAAAGGTAATCTTTCCCTCTTTATTTTAGTTGTGTAATTCTAGTGTGTACATGTGAATTTAGTGGTTATTGTGGGCTTAATTTGTGTGTTTTAGTGTGTGTGGGTCTGCTGAGTGTATGGGTTTGTGTGTTTTGGTTCGTGGGTTTTTGGATGTGGTGTATATGTGTGTAATTGAGTGTGTATAAGGTGTATATATGTGTGTTGTAGGTGTATTAGTGTGGGTCTAGGTGTTTTAGTGTGTTTAGGTAGGTAGTAGTGTGGTTGTGTGACTGAAAGTGGGTTATATATGTGTTTATAACAGAGAAAATAGGGTGCCAAGAGGAAGAAGAAGTTAGAAGTGAACTCAAAAGTGTCGCTAAAACCTTTTTACTATTCGAGTAGTTTTCTTCCTAATTTTTAAAACATGCTTAGAAATTTATTTGGACAAAGTGTAAAAGAGTGACCCCTATTATTTTTGTGAGCGTATAATGTGAAATTTTTTGAGACTTTTCTGAGTTTGGGAAGCATGCCAAATGATTTTGTCTAACCAAGGGATTTTGGTGTACTTTAAAATAGTAACTTAAGTTATTAAATTTTGAAACTTTTATAGTAATATTATGTAACTAATATAGTCTGTTTTCTAAAGTTTTAAGGATTTTTCATATTGTTTGATATTTTTAGCGTTGTTGGTCGTGTAACGTTCGAGCGGATATCGCGTATTCCAATAGTTTACTAAGCGATTTTTGAAGGTCATTCCTGGGATGATTTTGACCAAGTGACGTAAAGTGACCCCTGTTAGTTTTATGAGATGTATGCTCTAGATATTTTTTGAGAATTTTTTGTGTTCGCGAAGGATGCTAGATTAAGGTACCGAGTAGAGAGAATTATCAAATTATTTAGCGTATCAAACTAAGTTATTTTAATCTGAAAATTTTACGAAAACATTACTTTATTGAGATGTTCCATTTTGTAAAATTTTATGCCATTTTGAGGTCAAAAGGTATTTTTAGATGAACTGACTTTTGAGCGCTCGGTCGGGACACCGGTTTGAAATTTTGGGACAAAAATTTTTTAAAATACTTTTTAGCCCAAAAATGATTTCAGAATGCTTAAAATAGTGTTTTAAGATATTTTTGAGATTTTTTCGGTGCTGGGAACCCCCAGGGGGTATTTTGGTAATTTTATGTGTAAAAGGTATTTTGCATAAATTCACATACGATAAGAATATTTTGATAATTTTACTTATGAAAAGGATGTTTTGGTGTTTTGAATATCAGAGGGGGTGTTTTGATAAATTTTCACACCAGTGACGAATTGAGTGAAAACACATCGTGGAGTGTCTGAAATTGATTTATTGTTGATTCAATAATTATTTGGTGTGTAGGTGTTGATGGGTGTGTTGGTGTTGATAGGTGTGTAGACTAGCCAGTAACAGGGTTTTGACCTTCCACTTTTCCGTCTATATGCAGTTTCCAGGAATCTTCCCTTTGCTTTATGCATTGTTGTGGAAATTTCCCAATTCAACTCCCCATTTCCGGCCGAAATGTCCATCCATGCTTCTAACTTTTAAGCAATGCTGCACAGCTACGCTTTCTTACCTTTATCTAGAAGACGAACCGTTGGGGTTTGAGCAAATTGTTAAGAAATATAAGTAGACGAACCGTTGGTGTTGGTGTTGGTGTTGGTGGGCGGGTCGTTAGACGCACTTAACACTTGATTGCACTCGAAAAAAAATATAGTTATTCATTAACAAGTACTGTTTTATATCAAAAAATATTTTTTACTAAAAAAAGTGTGACTAATTATTTTATGGATAATTTTAAAATAATTCAGATGATGATATTTGGAATATATAACAAAAGCAACTATTTTTTGTTCAAACAGTTGTCTATTCAAAAGATGTCCTTTTAGGTTCTACAAACGAGTATGGTTCTATTTTTTCGAAACACTTGCAATTTTGAAATTTAGTCTCGTACAAAATATTCTGTTGTCAAGACTTGTACTACTTTCAAGAAAAATTTTTGAATTTGTTGTTTATAGACTCTCACCAAGACTTTGTTATATGCTGGAGGATTACGTGTTTGCGACCCATCAGAAAACTTGATTTCGAGAGTGAACAAATGAAACCTTAAAGAAAGTGATGATGCTCCTCGCAAATTTTTTTTTTGAGATTTCCTTTCCATCCGATTTTCAACTCGAACTCCTAATAACGGTCCTAACACTCTACTCCCTGCATGTTGTAACTAATTGTTAAAAAGCACTACAAGAAAAAAGGCTTTTAGCGACGGATTAACCGTCGCTAAAAGTCCCTCGTATAAAAAGCCGTTACTAAAAGTTTGGCGACGAAATTTTTAAATCCGTCGTTTAATATTGCACTTGTTGCGACAGAGTTATTTTTAATTAGCGACAGAATATCCGTCGCTAATTATATTTTACATATTTTTATTTATTTTTTGTTTGTAAAATTAGTAACCGAATAAATGTTTCAGCGACTGAATATTCCGTCGCTAAATAATTTTTGGCGACAGAACATTCCGTCGCTAAAAAGATGATAGTAGGAACACTTTTAGAGACGGAATTAATCTTTCGCTAAAAGTAGAAAAAAATTAAATATTTTTTTAATTTTCTATTACCCAAACCTGTAATAAAATTTTTAATTCTCAACAACAATGCACAATAATCAATACACAAAGAAATATATATAATCAATCATAAAAAATATTTATTATAAAAAAAACTCATGATGTACAAGCGGGAACCGGATACAACCGGTTAGGGGAGGGAAGAAGAGTACAAGCTGGGCGGGGGGGGGGGATAAGCTGGGACTGGGCATGAGAAGGGGCTTATCAAGGGTTGCCGAGTCCCGGATCTGGATCTTGCTAATCCGGGGCCGGCTCGGCATGTCCAGCAGCGCTACCCTGCTGATCCTGCTCCCTGATCATCCTCAACACCACAGTAGCAATGTGCTGGATCTCCTCCTCGGCCAACGAACGCGAAGGAGCCGGTGTATGTGGAGGGGCAATGAGGGGTGGGGACGATCCTATCACGGCACGTGCAGTCATGCTAGGCAGGCCACGTATGCGGCCTTTTGGCCGATTGACAACCTCTGATACATCTAGCCATCGCTTCAACGCCCTAGTACTCACACCCGTACTAGTGGACGTTGATGGCTGTCCGGATGCCTGCTTAGAGCCCCTAAGCTGTTCATACGAGGCCTGCAAGAACAATGAGTCAAAGATATGTTAGTGCATTAATTAACGTAACAAACATTAAGAGAGAAAGACAAAAAATTAACAACTTAAATAAATTGACTCACATCGATCCACCAGGCAATATTCGAAACATAGTCGCCGGCCCGGTATGCCGGGTCCTTGTCCTTCTTCCGCACGTGCGTCTGATTATACGTCAGAGCTATGACCTCATCATCCTCCAGATCCGGGTTCTGGACTGCATTCATGTGTCGGACGATATCGTGTGGCACCGACCCCCCGGTATGCGTTGGATCTCTGTTTTGTCTGTTCTCGGCCCCGCTCTTACTCTTGGCATCCCAGCCTGGATCCGCAGCCCATCGATCTATCATCTCCCCCCATATAGTCGGAGATATCCAATGTGGGGGATATGTCTTCATCGCCGTCAACGGGGCACCCTCGGACAGCATCTTCTTCACCCCGTCCCATGCGTCGTTGAGGCATCGGCGGTAATTCTTACCGATGTAAGCAAAGAAGGCCTGCCGCCCCAGTGCCTGCTGATCAGGCGAGTCAAACGTGAACCCCTCTTGTAAGGTATTTAATAACACAAATTAACTACAGAAAACAAACTCTAATTAAACAAATACCATCGCAGAAAAAAAAATACTTCACAGTACCAGGCACTCCTCCCATAGGGACTCTCTCGCAGTGGCGTCCCAGTCCTTCCAGTACAAGCGTGGCTCGAAGAATCGGCCTTTCACAAGAACGCTGATCTTTGTCCTCGCTTGATTCTCCAGGATCCTGCCAAAGAAGTAAATAAATAAATTAATACAGTTCAAATATAAATTAACACTCCAAAATTTTAAATATAAGGCATGATGTGATTTTTTTTACTTACAGGCCCTCCTGGGTGAGCGTAACTCTCTGTTTACGCTGGGGGTCGATGCATACTCCGCGTGTCGGGCCATAGCCTTGTCGAGATCCTACAAAATATAGACATTAATACAGTTCAAATTTACTTTAAATATAAGGCTAGAGAAAATGTACTAAACACCGTTATCAACTATACCTGAGGTAGAATCCACTAAAGAAAGACGCGTGTAGGATGAATCTGCGTCGGGCTGGGGCGACGGCGATGGCAGGGGCTGGGGCTGGAGCTGGGCCCCCATCTACTGTATGTGAGCACTGTGTGCCTCGTCATCAGTGCGTAATGACAAGGTGGGACCCATTGGGGAGGAAGCAGCTCGGCATCCACCCCGACCACGAATAGCCCGTATCCTGTCCATAACTGACTTCGTATAGATAAATTACAAAGACATTAACACATTAAAAATAAAAATTTGGTAAAAATCATCATCGGCACTATATATATATATATATATATATATATATATATATATATATATATATATATATATATATATATATATATATATATGAACGGAGGTACAAAAACACGTCAATATGAACCGTAGATTTAAAATGTTACTATCTTTTTTCCGTGATGTTACAACATTACAAGTCAATTATTTTCAGTTTGAGAATCATCATCATCTTCATCACTTTCCTCGTCGTCCTCTTCATCTTCTAAGTCATCCTCTTCATCAATAGACTTGGTCACATTATCTCCAACACTTTGCACGTCTTCTGCGTCATCATCTACGACTTCTTCTCCTACATGAAGTGTTGTTGGAAGAGGAAGATCATCCTCCTCATTGTTGATCTCAACAGGGAACAAGACAGGTGGTTGGTCAGCTTGAAAGGAATCTAACTTACTATCATATGTCACAGGCAATTTTTTGGTCTTGATAATTGTATACCAATGAGATTTGGGATTGGCGACGTCCTCCACGTAAAAGACTTGTACAGCTTGACTAACAAACACAAAGGGCTCGTCTGATGTAAGTCTTGACTTGACATTGACATCTACAATCCCTTGAGAGCTAACACAGATTCCTCTACTTCATGTGACATTGAACCACGTACTTGAATATTACCAGGCGGTTTTGGGAACTCAGATATGTTAGCTCAACAATCTCATCTAGCTCTCCGTAAAAGTCCATGCAATTCGCGACATAACAGTCGTCGTTGACCAAGAGTCCACTGTTTTGGGTTTGTTTTGTTCGGTCATCATCTTTTACGTTAAATCTAAACCCCTTGATGATATAGCCTCCATGGCAGGATGTTTGTCTGTTAGGGCCTTCAGCTAGTAATTTCAAGTAGGAGGCCACTGGTCTATCCATTGACTGAACCTATTGTAGATGACAGTAAAAATTAAGGATAAATCAGCATACTAATTGGCCACAGAACTGTATATAACACATAATATAATTTCATCAAACAATCTTACACGCTTTTTGAATCACTGTACAAATTGTGATTTTCGATAAGATTCAAGTCTAGTGGGATCAGTTATTAAAGATTCCGCATCGAACTCACTGCAAACCAATATAGTTGACTCGCTTATCACACACTTTCAATTATGTACAACAATGTAAGTAAATTAAGACTTTAACTTACTCAACGAATGCCGAAAGTTCATCGCAATTTAGAAGGGCATATATTGTTGCAGCACTATACTCTTCATCCGTTAGCCATCGAGTATACGTTCGGCCGAATGGACTACCTGACTACTTGAATATTGAAAATTGCCCTTCCAAATTTGTGCTTGATCCGAGGTCATTTCGGTCTAGTTGATTTAACCTTGTATCAACATCAGGCCCGAAATATTGACTACAAAAGTTTATAAGTTCTTCCATTACGTAAGCCTCCGCAATTGAGCCCTCAACCCGAACCTTATTGCGGACTTTTTTCTTTAAATGGAACATGAACCTAGAAGTTTAACTAATCAAATTAGGTGGAATATTAATGATAACAGGTGTCGCATTAAGTGTAACAAACAACTCTAACAATTTAAAGATTACCTCTCGAAGGGATACATCCAACAATTTAAAGATTACAACTTCATGCGATGTTTTCGCCGTCAGTTTGTATAAGGCCGTAAGCTTTTAATAATAATAATAATAGTTAATTAGCTTAAAGCCGACAACTTACACTAATTCTACCCTTCTTATTTTTGGTTACTAAAGCTAGTACCCTCAAAATTTGTTTGTTGTATATATATATGTATAACGGAGGGGCAAAAAGGTAAAAAAGTCCGTCCGCTACACTGTATGGTGGACGACTGACAGTTTTCAAAAAAGGCACGATCTGGGCCGTCCATCTTTCAGGATGGACGGTCAGATCGTGCTTGCAACTTAACTCCATTTGCTAGCGCGAGCAATGGATCAGCTCCCATATATATATATATATATATATATATATATATATATATATATATATATATATATATATATATATATATATATATATATATATATATATATATATATATATATATATAGGGAGCTGATCCGTTGATAGCGCTAGCAAAATGGGGTATTTTGCTAGCGCGATCTGACCGTCCATCCTGAAAGATGGACGGTCCAGATCGCGCCTTTTTCCAAAACTGATCCCCGTCCGCCATACTGTCTCGCGGACGGGATTTTTACCTTTTTGCCCTCCTCCCATGTCCGCGAGACTGTCTCGCGGACGCCTTTCTGTTCCTGACATGTGTCAGGAAAAAGGCGTCCGCGAAACAGTCTGGCGGACGATCTCTAGGCTGACACATGTCAGGACCTGTCCTCTCGGTCGCCTATAAAGTCTCGGGCGTGAGCCCCGAGAACTGTCCCCTTGGTATCTGTATGGCGTCAACAGTGTCCGCTTTGTGGGAAATCTCCAATGTAGCGGACGGCGTCCCTTCGTCAACTCTCTCCTGCTATAAATATTTAATCAGATCGGGGTATATATATTATTGTAGCGGACGGCGTCCCCTCTGTCTCTCTCTCTCGAACATCTAACCCAAGCCGCTACCCCATCTACGGCGACCCACATCTCCGGTCACCCACATCTCCGCCGACACCACCGTCCTCCCCTCAACGCCGATCTCGATGGCTTCTGGATCGGAGACCACCTACGCCTACGATTATATTGGCAACTTGCACCTGGTAGGCAAACACTTTTTCAAAGTCATGATGCCGGGATTTGAGCATGAACTTGTAGGCTATCCCTCTTTCTCTTTCTCTGTATTTTCGTGTGTTAAAAGTTTGATCTTTTGTTTTTCTTAACCAAAACTAACCTATTTTTTGTATTTTGTGTTTGGTAGGACATACCGGAAGCATTTACCAATCAATTTACAACAATTCATGATAGTGCAAGATTATATAGCCGCAAGGGGGCATGGCAGGTTGAAATCAAGCTGAAGCCCGGCCGATCCCAAAAAAAGGAATTCGCAGAGGGTTGGAACGTCTTCGTGCGCCAGCATGGCCTCGAACTCGGGGACTTTGTAGTGTTCGAACACCTTGGGTGGTGGGATTTTCAAGTTGTAATCTTTGATCGGAGCGCTTGTGAAAAGCTTTCGTACCCCATTTGTGAACCATAGTTTATTATAATAAAAAAAATTTATGTTCTTGTTTATTATGTTTCCAAATTTTTTCTTGCTTAATTGTGCCTTTTTTTGTTGCCTTGATATATTGAGATCGTTGATTATGAATCGTACATTATTTTTTGGAAAAATTGAGATTGTTGATTCCGTCGCTAAAACAAGTCTTCGGGCGTCAGTTTATTAAAATAGCATTAACCTACTATGTCGCTAAAACAAGTCTTCGGGCCAATTTATTTCAATTTATTAAAACTGCATTACGGGCGCCAATTTATTACATTACGCTACATTGTATAGCTCTATATATATAGCGGATATAAGGCCCTCCGCTTAGGCCGGGGTTCGGGAAGGTCGGAACTAAATGTCTGGTCCGTGCCAACCATTTTCTGCGGTATGTATATTCGCGATACTATATAGCGGACAGTCTATCAGGGTCTGTGGGGCCATCCGCTACATAGTATAGCGGACGTAGAGAAGACAACCAAAAGAAAAAACTAAGTGTTGGAGAGGTGGAACTAAGTGTCGGAGAGGTGGGTATTCTGCGGGGCCGTCCGCTACATAGTATAGCGGACGTAGAGACAACCAAAAAAATTCTGCGGGGCCGTCCGCTACATAGTATAGCGGACGTAGAGAAAACAACCAAAACAAAAAGTCTATCGTCCGCGATACTATATAGCGGACAAGGAACAGACTAATGTCATCTGCGATACTATATAGCGGACGGCAAATATATATTGTCCGACGGACAGCAAATATATATATTCAAACCCAAAAGAAAGTCCTATAACTTCTACACTCTTCTCCGTTCTTCCTACTCACAAATATTCCCAGCGGCGTTGGCAAGCAGATCTGCGCAATTTCTTCATAAGAGCAGCTTTAATACCCCCTAATAGATCACGTAAGTTCACAAAATCAATCCTTTACATGTTTCTAATCTATAGTTGTGATCAATATTGCGTTTTATGCGTGGTTTTGATTATGCATTGAGCATGTGCTAGCGATGATGAGGATTTATATATGTATGTATTTGTTCATGTGCTAGCGTTTGTAAAATCCGATTCCATAGTTTCAGTTGCAAAAAATGGAATTTATCCCTGGACCAGAAGATCCATCCGTGTTATACGACCAAGCCAACCATATCAGTACGCTCATATGGGATGGTGGAGTAAGATACATTATTTATCAACTTTCTTATTATTACGAACGTTGTTTTACCGTTCATTTTGCTTAAATTGTATTTATTAATAATTCGTAGGAAAGAGAACTTCTCACCACCGTAGAAGTATCTCGCGAGTTCACGAGATGGAAATTGAACAAGTCCCAGAAAAGAATACTGCGTGGAATTGGGTTTGGGATTTTCACGCATGGGCAGATCTTTCAACAGCTTGACCGGGCCTTGATAGGTGCCCTTGTTGAGAGGTGGAGAAGTGAAACGAATACGTTTCACTTCCCGCTCGGAGAGATGACGATTACCCTAGAAGATGTAGGGTTCATCTTGGGGTTGCCGGTGACGGGGCGGCCGGTAATTGCTCCTCCGTCAGACGCAACGAATAAGAGAACAGCGCGAGACTTCTTCACTTCGATACCCCAGGATCAATTTAGCACTGGTGGTATAAAGTTGAAGTGGTTGGTAGATACCTACGGGGTTTTGCCGGAAAACTATACGGGCCGTGAGCTTGTGGTGTACACAAAGGCCTTCCTCTTGTGGGTGATGGGAGCAATTTTATTCCCAACGACGTCGAAGAACACGGTCAGCGTGAAATATTTACCGTTGTTGGGTAACCTGTCGGAGGTTGGGGATTATGCCTGGGGTGCAGCGGTTCTTTCGTATCTGTACCGAGCATTGCACAAGGCAACGAGGCCCAACTCCAAAGCCATATGTGCATGTCTCTCGCTATTGCAGGTATATCATATAAATCATGTCTTCGTTATTGTGTTTTATTTTTGTTGAATCGACGATATAAATATAATTTTTTGATGTTCTCAGGTGTGGTCTTACGAACACCTTGCTCCCGGTGCACCAACGCGTAGGGATGGAACCGATAAAGTCTGGCCTCGGTTGTGTGCTTGGGAGTACAGCCGGAGGGCTAGCCACTACAAGAGGAGAGTCGATCCCCATCACAACATTACGTACTATCGAGGGGAGTTCGACCGTCTATCTCCGGGCCAAATGCGTTGGGCACCGTACATACGTTTGGCGCGACGGGTGGGAGAGTCGTTCGTCTTCACGCTCTCCGGGTTGCAGCGCACACCCCTGATCCATTTCGAGGTCGCAGAGTGGCAGCTGCCCGACCGAGCAATGCGCCATTTTGAGTTGGAGCAGGGTTTGCCAGTCGATGCCCCGGATATGAGGGTTAACAGGAACCCACCGGATGTCGGAGTGTTTGGCACCGCCAATGCGTACGAATTGTGCGCGGCCGAAATAGAGCTTTGGACTTCTTGGCAGGACACACTGGCGGCCATCGTCTCGGAGCCAGACCCCGTTATCAGCATCGATCAGTACGATGAGTGGTACTACCGCATCACGCGGAGGAGAGTAGCCCCTGTAAACTTTGAACGTGGGGAGAGGTATGCGCCTAGGGGTCAGATCGATGAGCGTATGGCATACAATCTCGTAAGTTGCCCAACAAGTCTGACTTGAACCAAATTAGTTGAATATAAATGTCTGATTGAAGTTACTTAATTTTTTATCTCTTTGGATGTAGGTTAATGCCTCGCTTGCATTCTTCCAGAAGTTGAGTGAGCGGAGGGATCTGGTGAGCGCAATGGGCGAGGATCTTTGCCAACAGGCTGCGACATTGGCTTTAGGCTGCGGGAATTTTTTGCGCCAAGCATCGGGCCAGTCTTCGGGAGTCAGCCCGGGAATGGGTTATACGGGCGTCAGCCAGGGATACGGTGATCCCTCTGGACAGGCTTCAGGGGTGAGTCAGGGAGTTGGTGGTACCTCTGAAGCGGGGATGGGACAGGCTCAAGCGTCGTGGGGCGATTACAGCGGCCCCTCCTTCAATTTGTTCCCGGAACCCCTCTCTCAAGTCACGCAAGACTGTCCTTTCGGAAACTACGGTTTCTCCGAGGCACTGCCCATTGTCCCGTGGGCGGGACCAGTTGGCGGCCCCGGAGGGGAATATCAGCCGGCCGAAGAAGGAATTGGAGGCCAATATCCCCCGATCGACCCCCGAGGGCAATATCCGAAAGGGCATCCAGCCAGGCCCCTAAAGCCGCATAAATGCGATCTAATCCGAGCCCGTTATTTTAGCGGGGCCCCCCAAGACGGAGCGTCGTATGACATGGATCACCCGGAGGGCTTGGATTACAATGCCTCGTGGACAGAGATCGCCTCGCTGGCGCCGGGAGCTTGGTTAGACAGCGGTGTCATCTCGCACTACGTGCAAATTCTGAGGCGAAGGTGTCGGGAGCATCCAAACATCGGTCCGCGCGTGTTTATCTTGGATGCTTTTTTTCATCAGCTCCTAGTACAAGAGTGGCACGACTGGGGCAATGCAAGGAAGGGGAGAACCATGGCCCAGTGGAAACCGTCCCCTAACCTACAAGCATATCTTGCTAGGGATAGTCCAGTGAGCGCAAGTGTTGCCGACGTGTTTCTAATCCCCTTTTTAGGGAATGCCCACTGGTACTTGGTTTGCTACGAACCATTACAGAGCACGGTTTCAGTCGTCGACAGTCTCTACGATGATACCGACGTGATGCCTGTGATTGATATGTACCGAGGCATAGGCCAGTTGGATGCCATGGTAAGATCCTGTTTCCTTCTTATTGTAACTTGCATATTATAAAACTGATTAATCTTATTTTGCTAGCTATGTTTAATGCTTATTATGTTTCTCGCAGAATCTTTTTGCTGCCCTGGTCAATGGTAGGCGTCGGGAGAAGGTATCGCGCAGGCCGGTCCTCATTTTCCGATTGAAGAGGAGTAGGCCCAAGCAACATAATTCCTCGGACTGCGGCGTCTTCCTCTGCATGTACATGGATTACATTTGCCGGTCTGAGAGCCTCAAGAAGACTGTCTGGAGCGAAGAATGCATACAAGACTTTAGGTATAGGATTGCTTGGCAAATTATGAATGGCCGGCCTAGAGCTATTAGGTTTATTGTAAATCCGTGTAAGGAACATCATTCCCGCGAGAGATGATGTTCCCCAATTCACATTGTAACGTTACAACACTTTTTTTAAAAAAATTTATTGAATGCGATTGATTTTATTGACCGATATGATTTAACGGTGGGAAACCAAGTGTTGGATATCTGTCAGTTGGATATCTGTCTATCTGCAGGGCAAGTGTTCAAAAAATAACCAAGTGTTCGATAATCAGTGTTTCTGCAGGGCCGTCCGCTACATAGTATAGCGGACGTAGAGAAGTAAACCAAAACAAAAAAAAAACTAAGTGTTGTAGGGGGGGTATTCTGCGGGGCCGTCCGCTACATAGTATAGCGGACGTAGAGAAGTAAACCAAAACAAAAAAAAACTAAGTGTTGTAGGGGGGTATTCTGCGGGGCCGTCCGCTACATAGTATAGCGGACGTAGAGAAGTAAACCAAAACAAAAAAAAAACTAAGTGTTGTAGGGGGGGTATTCTGCGGGGCCGTCCGCTACATAGTATAGCGGACGTAGAGAAGTAAACCAAAACAAAAACTAAGTGTTGTAGGGGGGTATTCTGCGGGGCCGTCCGCTACATAGTATAGCGGACGTAGAGAACCAAAAGAAAAAAAAACTAAGTGTTGGAGAGGGTATTCTGCGGGGCCGTCCGCTACATAGTATAGCGGACGTAGAGAAGTAAACCAAAACAAAAAAAAAACTAAGTGTTGTAGGGGTATTCTGCGGGGCCGTCCGCTACATAGTATAGCGGACGTAGAGAACCAAAAGAAAAAAAAAACTAAGTGTTGGAGAGGTGGGTATTCTGCGGGGCCGTCCGCTACATAGTATAGCGGACGTAGAGAAAACAAAAGAAAAAAAAACTAAGTGTTGGAGAGGGTATTCTGCGGGGCCGTCCGCTACATAGTATAGCGGACGTAGAGAAGTAAACCAAAACAAAAAAAAACTAAGTGTTGTAGGGGGGTATTCTGCGGGGCCGTCCGCTACATAGTATAGCGGACGTAGAGAAGACAACCAAAACAAAAAAAAAACTAAGTGTTGGAGAGGTATTCTTTAATACCTTAGGTTTCTAATGTTGTGCTGCGCAGTGTAGCGGACAGTGTAAGAAATCACATATAAAAAAATGATTGTAAAGGTTATTACAAACGAGTCATTACTAAAATATTATTACAAAATGTCCGACACTTTTGATGGCTCATAAAAGATTATTACAAAATATTCAGTACACTAAAGTTCCACTGCAGCTTGTTCGTCCTCATCCTCGGCATCATCTTCTTCCCCGTCTTGCAAAGGCACTGGACTTATCCCCAGTGCCTTGTAATGGTTCCGCTTGTCGTGGTCTGTCATTTTGTTGCACAATGCACACCTTCTTAGCTTTTTTGGTTGAGTTGCCGTCTCAATAGAGCTTTTCATCCGCGTAGATCTCTTGCGGCCTTTCGTTTGCGATATAATTGGATCCGAAGGCCGGATATCATTGTCGTCTCCCTCCCCCGGCTCGTCATCTTCTGATCCCGTCGTAGGCTCGGTGTCAACCGCATTGCTGACTGAAGCTGCTTCCAATTGGTCGACGATGGGCTCTTGCTGCTGAGCTACCTCGAGGAGATGTTTATATCCGACCATTGTAGCAGCACCCTTTACGGACAAACGGGTGAACATCGTCACCAGATGATTATACCGCAACGTCTCTGATTCTTCAAAGTCAGTATACGGGTGCTCCGGAAAGGAAATGGTACCGTGCAACCTGTTTGCACCTTTCGTCCAACGTGGCAGGACGTATTTATCGGGGATTGTCCTGATATTCTTCTGTGTGAAAAACCGCAGAATGTGTCTACACAGGATGCCATGGAACTCAAACTTCTTACAAACACATGTCACCGAGTCCGTCAATGTGTCGTGGGTCACCGTATAAATTCTGCGCAGCTTCTCAGGGACGAGGTCATTCACGAGCGAATAAACCTTGTACTCACGCGACGACTTTTCTGCCACCTTATATATACTGTATCGGCCCGATTTTTGCAGCTCTACTTGGTATAGCAGGAAGATCTCCTTCGTATAGACTTTGGCACCGTTCAGCTCCAGCGGGGTCTCAAGCAACCTTCTCCTTTGCTTGTACGTGGTTGCAAAGTCTGCAGCCCTTTCTTTCACGAACAACGACGCAACCGCTTTTTGTGCTGATGTGACGAAACTCTTCAAATTGGTAGCTGTACCCACATAACTATCGAACGTGGCATTCATAGATTCACTCCTGCCCGTCGTTTTCATGCCCGCAGAAAAATGACTTCTCGTGTAAACGCCAATCCATTGCTCTTTGAGCCCGTACAAGTGCTGGAGCCACTCGTTGTCTTGCAATGAGTAATCCCGAACAAGCTTTTCCCACCTCTCCTCGAATTCCTCAATCGTTAATGACTTGAGGACGCATTTGTCAAAATCCTGTTTAAAGTCTGGATACTTTGCGTACATGTGATGCAGACGTTCCGGGTATTTGTTGCTTATGTGCCAAGTGCACAAGTTGTGTCGAGTATCTGGGAAGACGGTAGCAATAGCCTTCTTCATTGCCAAATCTTGATCGGTGATGATAACAGTCGGTGCTTTGAAGTTCATTGCTTCCAGCCACACCCTAAACAACCATTCAAAAGAACTCTCGCTCTCGTCCCTTAACAAGGCGAACCCGAACAGGATGGAGTGATAATGATGATTGACGCCCGTGAAAGGAGCGAACGGCATCGAGTACTTGTTGGTACGGTATGTGGTGTCGAAAGTCACGACATCCCCAAAATGCTTATAAGCTAGCCTCGAACGACCGTCGACCCAAAAAATTGTGCTAACTCGATGCTCGTCGTCAAGTTTATAGTCGAAGGTAAACTGCGGGTCCTCCATCTGCATCCGTTTCAATAGGCTCATTGTCGCTTGCGCATCATTGAGGTCATACGCGGCTCGTCTATGGGTTCGGACCGCGTTACGAACGTCTGTCGTGTTAAAGTTTAAATTTTGAATTCCCCCAGCCTGTTCAGCAAGAACATTAATCATGTCGGTAGGTCCTAGCCGCGCATCGCTCATTGTGTGAATTAGGCTCCTCGCGACCTTACCCATCTTCTTGTGTTGATGCATCTGACTCACCTTAGAAGGGGTTACTAACGGGTGATTGTGTGCCAGTTCCAGGCTGGTAATAAGCCAATGATCTTGTTTGGCTTTATAGCTTACGAACATCTTGACCTGGCAATTCGTGCGCGCAAAGCAATCCCGTCTTCTCCGCGCATACCCTATTTCGTCATCATCACTGTCATCGTTGCCTACGCGTGTCTCATTTTGCACTGGGTTTCTGCCCCTATGACACTCGTATAAGCGAGAGCATATCCTTTTCGATACGCTGCTTGTTCTTGTAGTTTTTATTCTAATGCCAAAACCAACCCTCAATGAATAAGCTCGAAAACATTCTCCAGCTTCTTCCAACGTTTGAAAGGTTCGTCCTAGATACGGATCACTAGCATCTACGGGGGTGCTGGAGCTCGACACGAAATCAGACATTGTGAAAAAGACCTATGTAGAAATAGAATACGCTTATTATCTCAAAATTATCTTGACGATTAGACCGATTTAGGATACCATATACATAATCTCAAAAGTGTCTCCCATTTTGCTAATTATATATTTACTGAACATAACAAATTAAAATTACTAAGATAAACGGTAGCAAGATCACAAACTTACCTTGCTTGAGTGATGCTTGAACCAAGTGTGTTACTCTAAGAAGCTTGAAGGGGGCTGAAAATGGAAGCAAGTGAATCTGAAAGCCCGCAAAAATTTTGCTGAAAGAGCCGAGAATTAGGGAGACTTTCTAGGCGACCGACGGGACAGTTCTCGGGGCTCACGCTCGAGACTTTATAGGCGACCGAGAGGACAGGTCCTGACATGTGTCAGCCTAGAGATCGTCCGCTAGACTGTTTCGCGGACGCCTTTTTCCTGACACATGTCAGGAACAGAAAGGCGTCCGCGAGACAGTCTCGCGGACATGGGAGGAGGGCAAAAAGGTAAAAATCCCGTCCGCGAGACAGTATGGCGGACGGGGATCAGTTTTGGAAAAAGGCGCGATCTGGACCGTCCATCTTTCAGGATGGACGGCAGATCGCGCTAGCAAATACCCCATTTTGCTAGCGCTATCAACGGATCAGCTCCCATATATATATATATATATATATATATATATATGGGAGCTGATCCGTTGATGGCGCTAGCAAAATGGGGTATGTTGCTAGCGCGATCTTGCTGTCCATCCTGAAAGATGGACGGCCCAGATCGCGCCTTTTTGGAAAACTGTCAGTCGTCGCGGACATAATTTTTTACCTTTTTGCCCTCCTCCCATGTCCGCGACACTGTCTCGCGGACGACTGACAGTAAAAAGGCATGTGTCAGGAAAAAGGCGCCCGCTACACATAATTTTTTTTTTTGGTTCTCTTTTCTGTGTCCGCTATACTATGTAGCGGACGGCCCCGCAGAATACCTAACTATCCAACACTTAGTTTTTTTTTGTTCTCTTTTTAGGTCCGCTACACTATGTAGCGGACGGGCCCCGCAGAAAGACAACTGTTTATTCAACACTTTGTTTTTTTGGTTCTCTTTTCTATGTTTTTTGGTTCTCTTTTCTATGTCCGCTATACTATATAGCGGACAGCCCCGCAGAATAGCTAACTGTCCAACACTTAGTTTTTTTTTTGTTCTCTTTTCTACGTCCGCTGTACTATGTATCCAACACTTTTTTTTTTTGAGACTCTCTACCTTCTGCGGGACTGTCCGCTATATAGTATCGCGGATATAGATAGGACCTTTTTAAAAAAATTTAAGTGTTGGACCAGAAAATGGTTGGCACGGACCAGACATTTAGTTCCGACCTTCCTGAACCCCGGCCTAAGCGGAGGTCTTATGTCCGCAATACTGTAGAGCTAGACTTTGGTGTCCGCTATATAGTAGAGCTATACAATATAGCGTAATGCAGTTTTAATAAATTGGGATAAATTGGCGCCCGAAGACTTGTTTTAGCGACGGAATCAACAATCTCAATATCGATAAACAATAAATAATGTATGATTCACAATCAACGATCTCAATATATCGAGGGAAAAAAAACGGCACAATTAAGCGAGAAAAAAATTTGAAAACATAATGAACAAGAACATAAATTTTTTTATTAATAATAAATTAGGGTTCACATTTGGGCATCAAAATTTTTTCACAAGCGGTCCGATCAAAGATTACAACTTGAAAATTCCACCACCCACGGAGTTCAAACACTACAAAGTTCCCGAGTTCGAGGCCATGCTGGCGCACGAAGACGTTCCAACCCTCTGCGAATTGCTTTTTTTGGGGTCGGCGGGCTTCAGCTTGATTTCAACCTGCCATGCCCCCTTGCGGCTATATAATCTTGCACTCTCATGAATTGTTGTAAATTGATTGATAAAGGCTTCCGGTATGTCCTACCAAACACAATACAAAAAATAGGTTAGTTTTGGTTAAGAAAAACAAAAGGTCAAACTTTAACACACGAAAATACAGAGAAAGAGGGATGGCCTACAAGTTCATTCTCAAATCCCGGCATTATGACTTTGAAAAAGTGTTTGCCTGCCAGGTGCAAGTTGCCAATAAAATCGTAGGTGGTCTCCGATCCAGAAGCCATCGAGGTCGGCGTTGAGGGAAGGACGGTGGTGTCGCCGGAGATATGGGTCACCGGAGATGTGGGTCACCATAGATGGGGTAGCGACTTGGGTTAGATGTTCGAGAGATAGAATATAACGGACTGATAAAAGCTGATTGCTCGATCTGAATTATATCTATAATAGGAGAGAGTTATATGTAAAGGACGAAGCGACGCCGCCCGCTACATTGTACAGCTCCCATAAAAGAAGTTTTTCTGCGATGCCGTCATAAATGAACAAAAGTTGGCGACCGACGGGACATGTCCTGACATGTGTCAGCCTAGAGGTCGTCCGCTACACTGTGTCGCGGGCGCCTTTTTCCTGACACGCGCCTTTTTATTGAATGCCGTCCGCGAGACAGTATCTCGGACATGGGAGGAGGGCAAAAAGGTAAAATCTCGCGAACGGCTGACAGTTTTTCAAAAAGGCACGATCTGGACCGTCCATCTTTCAGGATGGACGGTCCAGATCGGGCTAGCAAATATCCCATTTTGCTAGCGCTATCAAGGGATCAGCTCCCTATATATATATATATATATATATATATATATATATATATATATATATATATATATATATATATATATATAGGATCTTTTGCTGTATAGCAGATGAGTTGTACCAAAAAAAATATCGCTAAATATTTTTTAGCGACAAGTGCAAAAAATTATCATTTTAAAATTTAAAAGTAGTGACAAAATATTTTTAGTGATAATTTTTTATCGATAAATTAAATATGCATAGGATCTTAATCCAAATATTAAGTAGGAAATGGAGCTTTCGGTGGATTTGAAAGGGTTTCTATCAATTAGATTCCATGTTGAAGCTATAAACAAGAAAAGGACTGCAAACCTTTTAAGACTTGCTTTCGGTCCCTTAAAGGTGAACGATAATTCATTAAATGTCTTCAGCAAAGCAAAGCAAAGCAAAGTAAGGTGACTTTTATGAGCTAGACAACACTACGGGTCTAACGATGATGAATATAAGCCGTAACAAATTTAATGATAAATAAATTATTATTAAAAATATTTTGTCGTTAACATTTAAATTCATAATAACAATTTTTTTTATAATATATTTAATGATATTTTTCGTAATCCGTTCAAAAGATAATTAAAAAGTTGGAAGCTGAGATAAAAAAAGAAAAAAGAAAAATGAGAAGGCCCTGTTTTAAAAGCAGATGGGCCACTAGACCGTTGTGCCGTGCACAAACTAATTCATCATTCTGTGGGCGACAAAATGGCCGTGTTATCTTGTCTGTCACGGTCAAGTTTGCACCCTCTGCCGCTTTTGTTTTATTGATTACTTTTTTTTTTTTGTGGGTTTCAAAGGATTGGCATTTGTCTAAGCAATTCCTTGTGGAATTACGTGTTTGCACATGGCTTTTGCATATTCTGTTTTTGTGATCGAAGTACGAATATCTCTTTTGTTGTGCCTGAGAATTATTTTTGCCTCAATGTTGTCCAAAAGTTGAGGCTCTTTATGCTTAATCACTTTCATGTCTTCTTTTAACATATATAAAAAGATTATTTTTTTAGATATCACTTTGTTCGGATACCATTTTTCAAAAAGATGAATTAATCACACTTAATTGGATTCGAAGAAATATAAAAAGTATGCGAATGCTTCCTGGATACCATTTTTGAATACCTTTTTATGTCAAAATGGTATTCAGTGAATTTCAGAAAAATAAATTGATGAATACTATTCAAATTTTGTATGTGGCAATATCAATGGAAACAAACAAAAACACTGTCATTTCAAAACACAAAAATAAACATAATGAAATTGCTAACAAAACGGTTAAAAGTCTCAAATTGTTCATAAATAAAAATTATGGTTGGTTCTTATATCTTATGAATATTTTCTCCTCGTGATTCATGTTTTTAGGTTTGACACACGCTTGATGCCAAGGAAAGTGGGTTTGCAGTCGATGTGGAGGTGCTACAAGGAATGCAGTCCGAGTCAGATGCCAAGTGCGCTGATGTGTGACACAGCAAGGGTGAAGTAAGGGCAGAGACCAAAGGCTTCCCAAACAGAGCCTGAGGGTGGCAGTGCTGCGAGGGCGATGACGCAGGGTGAATGCACGAGGACAGTAACAGTCCGATACTTAGGTCCAGAGTCAGGGTCCTGTATGTTTCTCTCTAGGATTCTAGAGTGAGAAAGTGAAAATGTCAGAGTTTTTTTTTGTCTTGAATGAAATCTCAAGACCTCTATTTATAGAGATTGAGATGATGATGTCATTAACTGACACGTGTTGCTCCCCGGGAGTGACACATTACCGAGGGGTCCATTGTTGCCGGTGCTCCACGGACGGTTGATCGCATATTCACCCTTCCTGCTCCTCACAGCGTCGCTCTGTCTCTCTGGAAAGACTGACTCCCACAGCGTCGGTGTGGCCAGAGAAACCCCTTGATCTAGCCACCAATCCAAGCCCTTGCAGAGTCCCACAGGCCTGGCAACGGTGGGGAAGACCCGACGCCCAGCTGTCAGGTGGATTAGGTGAGATGCCCTCCGAAGACTTGCCCCTGTCTCGGAGTGACCCGGGGGTCATAGTCCTTAGGGGTGCCGAGGCGAGCCCCCAGTGCGGGAGCACGTAGGCCAGTCACGAAGACCCCCTGGCAGAGATACTGTCCCGGAGGAGTCGCCTATCCCGCAGGTGAGTTCTTGTGACGGAGCACTCGGAGCGCGCCAAGGTAGCATCCCGAAAGATCCGTCTACCCGACGGGCCAGATAGCATCTCGAAGGAGCCGTCTACCTGGCAGAAGGGGAGTTAAAAAGCTCCATGGCTGAGGTAATGTCCCGGAGGAGTCGCCTATCCCCGAGGGTGAGTCCTTGTACCGGAGCACTCGGAGCACGTCAAGGTAGCATCCCGGAGGAGCCGTCTACCCTACTGGCCTAGGTAGCATCCCGTAGGAGCCGTCTACCTGGCAGAAGGGGAGTTGAAGAGCTCTCTGGTAGAGATAGTGTCCCGGAGAAGTCGCCTATCCCCGTGGTGAGTCCTTGTGCCGGAGCACTCGGAGCGCGTCAAGGTAGCATCCCGGAGGAACCGTCTACCCGACTGGCCTAGGTAGCATCCCAAAAGAGCCGTCTACCTGGCCGAAGGGGAGTTAAGAGCTCCCTGGCGGAGATAGTGTCCCGGAGGAGTCGCCTATTCCTGC
Source organism: Escallonia herrerae (assembly GCA_033070095.1). NCBI lineage: Eukaryota > Viridiplantae > Streptophyta > Magnoliopsida > Escalloniales > Escalloniaceae > Escallonia > Escallonia herrerae. The sequence goes on from JAVXUP010004665.1 coordinate 23,553, forward strand.
GGTGAGTCCTTGTGTCGGAGCACTCGGAGCGCATCAAGGTAGTATCCCAGAGGAGCCGTCTACCTGACTGGCCGAGGTAGCATTCTGGAGGAGCCGTCTACCTGGTGGAAAGGGAGTTGAAGAGCTCCCTGGCGGAGATAGTGTCCCGGAGGAGTTATCTATCCCCGCGGTGAGTCCTTGTGTCGGAGCACTCGGAGCGAGTCAAGGTAGCATCCCAGAGGAGCCGTCTACCCGACTGACCGAGAGAGCATTCCAGAGGAGCCGTCTACCTGGCGGAAGAGGAGTTGAAAAGCTCCCTAGCAGAGATAGTGTCCCGGAGGAGTTGCCTATCCCCGCGGTTAGTCCTTGTGCCAGAGTACTCAGAGCGTGTCAAGGTCGCATCCCGAAAGAGCCGTCTACCCGACTGGTCTAAGTAGCATCCCGAAAAAGCCGTCTACCTGGCGGAAGGGGAGTTGAAGAGCTCCCTGGCAGAGATAGTGTCCAGGAAGAGTCGCCTATCTCCGCAGTGAGTCCTTGTGTCGGAGCATTCGGAGCGCGACAAGGTAGCATCCCGGAGGAGCCGTCTACCCGACTGGCCGAGGTAGCATTTCGAAGGAGCTGTCTACCTGGCAGAAGGGGAGTTGAAGAGCTCCCTGGTGGAGATAGTGTCCCGGAGGAGTTGCATATCCCCGCAGGATGCTGCATTCTCCGGAGAGTGGGTCGAAGCATGTTCCATGACCAAGGCAAGGTGCGCATGGTGTTGTGAAAGGATGGACCGATGCAAGGAGCATGGTAGTATGACAGAGAGCCAGGGGGCACGACTGTGTTAGTGGCGCGGCGCACGGGCACGGCAGAGTGAGTTTGCTGCCAAGGGCACTATAGAGTGACAGAGAGCCCTGCGGCACGGCTGTATCAGTGGCGTGACGCACAGGCGCGGCAGAGTACATATGGTGCCAAGAGCTTTGTAGTGTGACAGGGAGCTACGGGGCGCGACTGTATCAATGGCGCGACGCATGGGCGTGGCGGAGTGTGTGAGGTCCCGGGGGCATGGAGTGGGAGGCCAACCCTTAGGGAAGGCCAAGGCCAAATCCCAGAGGAAGGCCGAGGTCGACCCCCAAGGGGAAGGCCAAGGCTGACTTCCTTCGGTAAGCGCCAAGGTGCGCCGACGGGCGAAGTGCGACTGTCAGAGCATGATGAGCAATTGCGCAAGGATCAGCTTCTTGGTGATGAAGTCGCGTAGAAATAGTGAGAAGTGCACGTGACTTGAGCGTGCACGTATTAACCGATTTGAGGAGTTGAATGATGCCTGTTGCTTGTGCGGACGTGTCATGCAAAATGGGATCCCCAGTGGACCTTTGGGTGCAACCATAATAGGTTGGGAACAATGCTTTAATATAAGATCGGAGATAGGCTTGGCCCATGTCCCCTGATTTTCGGATCGCACATCTCTATAATCCGCTTCATTGAGTTCGATACTTTTAAATCATGTGATTTATTCAATAATGAACAGGAGTTAGGACACCACACTTTAACAAATTCAGCCACCAATTCTTGTAAAAAATTGTTACCGAGCTCTGCAGGTAAGAACAAACGAACACATGAAACTCTGGCCTCAATTTCTTTAAGTTAGAGGTAATTCACAGTCTGGAAGACGGTTTTAACGGTGGCGGCTATTTTTCTAGTCCGCTATTATTGTCCGCAAACCACAAGATCTCACTTGCACCGCTCTCACGCGCCCCTACACACCCCGCTAATCGCCACTCTCCACCAAAATCATCCATCTGTCCCACCCGCCTAATCATGATTATTACCACTACGACAACTTATTTAACGAACCTATCTCCACAGCACGTGCAGTTAATGCGCGTGGGCGTAACGCTAACTCTTACCTTTCCCGGTGACACTGAAGTAGATATATATATATATATATATATATATATATATATATATATGTATGAATTTCACACACCCCTTTGTTGGCTGCTTTCTTTAGAGAGAGAAAGTGGCGGAGAGAGAAAGGGAAGAAAGAGAGTTTCGTCAAGTCTTTCCAACTTTCTGCATTTTTAGCTTTACTCTCCTCTGCTCTTTGCCAGCTTGCTTTTGGAGGCTAGGGTTCTCTCTCTCTCTCTCTCTCTCTCTGGATTCATACCTCATTAATTTGTTCTGAATTGGTAACTCCAATGCCAACATGCCCAATTTCCTTGGAATTTAAGCTTCTAATTGAATTTTTGCTTGGTTCAAACTAAATCTCTACTTTATGTACTTTGAGCTCATCACGCTTGTTTTTCCTCACTGGCAGTGTCATCATCTCATCATAATTTGCTCTGCATTTGGTTTGTTAGCTCATTCTGATCCCAGATTTGCATTAACTTCTCTCTCTCTCTCTCTCACACACACACACACACACACCTACTCACACACCTAAGTAATTGTAATTATGTGTGCATGTAAGTATAATTGTAATTGTGCAAAAAGGGTAGCTAGTTTTTTGTTGAGTTGTTGTTAGGAACTGATATTGAATGCAATTTTTTGCTTTGGTATTGCAGATTGGAGTGTGTTAAAATACTGGTTGGGTGGTTTTTTCCTGCAATGAAGGAGTAGATTGGAGGGAGAAAGTTGAGTTGTGGATCAATGGGTCAGGAGGGATCTGGTGTACTTCAATTCAATTGGAAGATCCATACTAGGGTCTTTGCTGGGTTTATCCTGATCCACTTGGCTCACTTTTCTCTTGGAGCTACAAATACTGGTGATGGTAAGGCTAAATGTTTGACCAGTTCTGTGTTTGTTTAGTTGTTTGGATCATAATTTTCAAGCAAGACTGCATTTCTAACTTTGTTGAGTTGGGCCTAATGTGTAACCTAAGATTTTTAGTAATCCAAATTACAACGTCTCTATATTTTCCTGAGCGAGCAAACAAGGCATTTTATTTGGTGGTCTTCTGGAGGAGCAAACGTATATGTTTTGACGATGATTCAAAGTTTCGGGAAGGATAGTGATTTTGTTAAGCTTGGTCCATTAAAGTTGTCTCCCAAGAATATGTGGCTTACTGTGAGCCAATTATTTCAAGACAGTTTGCCTCGTTATTTTTAAATACTCTGCTCGCAGTAAGGGACATCATGTTGGGTGTCGACTATAGGGACCAAATGTGAAAACTCTACTGCTATTCTTGCTAGAATTTCATTTTGTGAGGACAGCCACTTAGCGTAAAAAAATCATGATGTGATCCTACTCAATTGCTCTGCAAGTCTGTAATTCATTGAAATTCTATCATTAGAAACTTGAGCACCTGTAAAGATAGCAGTCCCTTGCAGCAACTGTGACCTTCTACTACCTTTTACACTTTTTTGTTTCTTTTATTATCAGTTAGCATGTGTTGCTCTTTGTTTTATGCACTGTAATTATCAGTACTACATGAGTCGATAATGCTTCCTACTTATCTGGCACTGATATTTTTGTGCACAGTTGCTGCAATTAACAAGTTATACGCTGCGCTTGGAGCCCCTCCTCTTCCTGGATGGGTTCCTGCTGCTGGAGACCCATGCTCTGATGCTTGGCAAGGCGTGCAATGTGAAAATGCAGACATAGTCTCAATGTAATGTTTTTGTAACTGTGCTCTTTAGCAGGTTGTGACAATCTTATCTCCAGTCCCCTTATAAACATCTTTTTTACTAGAACTCTAAACGGTGCCAATCTGGGAGGAGAGCTGGGTGATAGCTTAGGATCGTTTTCTTCTATCAGAACAATGTAAGTGCTGTCCTCTTCATCACCTCACCACAAACACAGACTCAGATTATGTAAAGTAAGGATGGCTAGTATCAGCTTATCGCTCTTATCAACACTGTTATATGTGTATATGCCGGCAGTCCCTTTTCAAAACTATGAGTTTCATTTTCTCTAAATTCATCGGAAAGTTACACATATGAAGTAATGTTTGTGGGTTGTTTGGAACAGTGATTTAAGCAACAATGGCATAGGTGGTATTATTCCATCCAACCTCCCCCCTACCTTGCAGACAATGTAAGTTCTATCGCGAAAAGTTGGATTTGAAATTTCTCCTTTTGATGAATAAAGTACATATATCATACCAACGTAGCCGACCTTTGAAAGGTCAAGTGGGGCACTGCACAATATAACAAACTACGTTGACTAATTTCATCTATTAAATCTGTATATGACTTGTATAACTAATTCTGCAACGCTGGCATATCCTAAACGAATGATAGTCTTTACCTTTGGCAGTTTTCTTTCAGATAACAAACTCAGTGGAACTATTCCAAGTACTTTATCTTCCCTAAGTCAGCTGTCAGCCATGTAGGTTTTTGTCACCTGTGTATACATGTTATTAAGAAGTGTCCTTTTTATGTAATATTTTTCTAACCTT
>JAVXUP010004666.1:0-27904 GCA_033070095.1 Escallonia herrerae
AAATGTAAGTAAAACATCTGAAATGTTATTTTGAAGCTGGTTTGATGGGCGTTAGGGTGACAATGAACCCCCGGGGGCATTTCGGTAATTTGCCCGCAATGACGGGGGCTATTTTGCTAACTGAACCAGCTTGAAAAATTCCCGAATGATTTTTAGTTATAGGATAGGGGTGTAAGACACCCGGAAAGTTATTTTGTTCCAGTTGTTCTGAGATGTTTGTTGGGGCGATGGCTGCCAGGGGGTGTTTTGCATACGTAGCGGGATAATTTTTGTTAACGCATCCCCTTTAAAATCTTTGGAGGAAATATTTGGTATATAATTGATGTGATACATTTAAAAAGTAGTAAGCAAAGCGGTTTTGAGACTGCCGGTGGTGTAGCCGCCATATGGGGCGTTGGGGTGATAATGAACCCCCGGGAGAATTTCGGTAATTTGCCGCTCATCGGGGGCTATTTTGCTAATTTTACATTCTCACAAATTTGTGCTTAAAATAACTTTTAGTTCATGAAAGGGTGTGAGACACCTGAAAAGTTATTTTAAGAGTGAATTCAGGAAGCTTAAAATCCCGTTTCAAAGCTTAAAATCCCGTTTCAGAAAAAATTTGTAATTTTTTTTGTCACGTTTTTTTCGCTCATTGCACCTCAGGCACGCTAGTTAGCCCATTTGTAAGAATTTCGGCGAAAAACGAGACACATTATTTTTTGGGTTTTCCTAGGAAGGGCCTATTCGGCACACTTTAGGCCCCAATTGATAACTTCTGAAAAAAGTTATAATTTTTTTTGTCACTTTTTTTTCGCTCATTGCACCTCAGGCACGCTAGTTAGCCCATTTGTAAGAATTTCGGCGAAAAACGGGACACATTATTTTTTGGGTTCTCCTAGGAAGGGCCTATTCGGCCACACTTTAAGGCCCAATTGATAGCTTACGAAAAAAGTTACAATTTTTTTTGTCACTTTTTTTTCTCTCATTGCACCTCATGCACGCTAGTTAGCCCATTTCTATGAATTTCGGCAAAAGCGAGACGCGTAATTTTTTCGAATGCGTCATATGAAAGGTATATTCGCGCACATTTTAGCGCCAAATTCATAGCATGCGAAAAATTATGTACATTTCTTTTTGGTACAGTTTTTTGTAACATCACAGCAGCTAGCCACGCACGTCAGGATAATGGTAATGAAGGCGTCTAGCTTCATTCTTTTTCAGCTCTCAGGCTATCCTATACCTAAACGTCAAGGCATCCTTCCTAGTCCACGAGGAGTGTTTGAGCACTTCCGAGCGAGCAATGTAGTCCATGTACTTGAGGACGTAAATCCCGCAATCATGACCGTTATATTGCTTTGGTCGGTAATTATCATCACGACCGTCCAAGGGTCCCCCTGTGGCCGTTCGCACGCTAGCGAGAGGACAGTAGTCTGCATCCAACAATAAAAACGAGAATCAAGCCTATGAAACAAGAACAATATACTATGAGCCAAGGTCAAAAAATAAAAACTAACCACTAAAGTGATGTACTCGTTGTACATCTGTGCCAGCAGCTGTCCAGGCTCGTCCTCCCTTAGGCTATCGTATATGTGAACTGTTCTGAACGCTGGATGGAGAACTAATAGGAACCAGTGGTTTGCATGATGACAAGGTATCATGATAAGGTTCGCATCAGCAGCGGGACATTGATAGTCTGCGTTCATCATGCCTAACACGTTTCGACCTGGTTTCCACTTACTCCTGCCGCCCCCTCGCCTCCATTCTGTGAATTCTCTCACCGTTAATTCCACAAAATGAGTGGGATACATGTTAAGCTTAAAATATATCCGACGTCCTCTAACGTAACAGTCATTTCACCAAACCGGAAGTGAAATGAGTTCGTCTCGCTCCTCCATCGTTCAACTAGAGCGGATATAAGGCAATCGTCGTGTCGAGACCATTTCCCGCAATCGGTGAACATGGTTAAATTTTGACGGTGTAATAGCTGTATTTGTTCCTCGTTTAGTACCCACTCTTCAAGGTGCCTTGTGCTTTGAATTGTTTCCAAAACACCCCTATCGACACCGTCAAATACGTGCCTCGCGACGTGGTCATCGTCATCGTATAGGATTGATGTATCATGAGGTCCACGGCTGAAATTCATACCTCTAAGAACAAAATATAATTATAAACCAACTTAGCGTCCATAATATTTACATTCCAAAACTATAACTGGATCTTTAACCTAGCTTACCAACACATTAGCAATAGTCATTATTTCAATGTATTAAAACAAATCCTCACTTCCCACCACTCCGAACGCTTAATTACGCTAGTTCCCACTGAATTTAGTGCCAACGTGGTTATATAGCAATATACCCCCCGATGGCCCCTACACCCCCAACACCTCAAAACCGCTTTAAAGTCAAGTTTTTAAATGGGTCACGTCAATTATATACCAAATATATCAGGAAAAATTTTAAAGGGGAAAAGTTACCAAAACACCCGCTACTTATGCAAAATACCCCCTGGCAGTCATCGCCAGTGCGTCACAAGGTTCAGAACATCCGGAACAAAATAAGTTTTCGGGTGTCTCACACCCTTTCCTGAACTAAAAGTTATTTTAAGGTATGAATTTTAAGCTGGATCCTTCCTAGCAAAATAGCCCCCGATGAGCGGTAAATTACCGAAATGCCCCTGGGGGTTCACTATCACCCCAACGCCCCCGAACCAGCTTCAAAACAACATTTCAGGTGGTTTACTTACATTTCTGGACTAAAAAGTCTTTTGAAAAACTTGGCGCGGGAAAATTACCAAAACACCCCTCGCGGGGTGGCAAATTACCAAAATGCCCCTGGCATCAGGAAAAATATCAAATAGCCTTAAAATGCTATTTTACGCCTCCTGAGTTAATTCTTGATCTAAAAAGTATTTTACGGATCTTTCGCGCAAAAATTGCGAACCGGTGTCCGGATCGAGCGCTTAAAGGCCCGTTCGGCCAAAAAAATAGCTAACGGCTTCGGAATGGCGCGAATTCCTGGGGAATGGAACTTCCCAACATCCTAGGGTTCTCATAAAAGTTTTGCACGAAATCGCGCTAGCTTGGTATTTTAAATTAGACTGCGAAGTTACACGGTTCCCCATATCAGCTAGCCCCTTTACAGTCTTTGGAAAAATCTGAAATTTTTACCTGATACAGATCTTTTGAAAATACCTAGGGTCTCTGTTTTGTACTTTGGCAAAATCATGCTCTAGCTATTTTTTATAAATTCGTGAAAAAACTGTCTAATTAAGTTTTCACCTTTAGCGACAATTACGTTTTGTATTCACATTAAACACACATAGTCATAGTGTTACACCCTAGGAATACACATAGTGTTGAAAATTATTTCCTCCAGTTGTGTTACAACGTTCAGTTACCAAAATACCCTCGCTGAGCGACAAATTATCGAAATGCCCCCGGGGATTCATTATCACCCCTACGCGCGCCAAATCAGCTTCAAAACAACATTTCAGTTTTGCAATTACATTTCTGGACTAAAAAGTCCGTCGAAAAACTTAGCACTGTAAAATTACCGAAATACCCCTCTCGGGGCGACGAATTACCGAAATGCCCCCTGGCATCGAAAAATATCAAAAGTGCTTTGAAATGCTATTTTAGGCTCCTTGAATTCATTCTTGACCTAAAAAGTATTTTACGGAGGTTTCGCCCAAAAATTCCGAACCGGTTCCGGATCAAGCGCTTAAAGGGCCGTTCGGCCAAAAAAATAGGTAACGGCTTCGGAATGGCCCGAATTCCTGGGGAATGGAACTTCCCAACATCCTAGGGTTCTCATAAAATTTTCGCGCGAAATCGCGCTAGCTTGATATTTTAAAATACACTGCAGAATTACAAGGTTCCCCGTATCAGTTAACCCCTTTCCAGTCTTTGGAAAAATCTAAAATTTTTACCTGAGACAGATCCTTTAAGAATAACTAGGGTCTCTTTTTTGCATTTTGCCAAAATCTAGCTCTAGCTATTTTTTATAAATTCGTGAAAAACTGTCTATATTTGGCGCCCTAAAAAATCGCTATTTTGGAATCTATAAATGTAATACGCTGATTTGTATAAACCTAACATTGAATTATAAGGAAATTCAAAATACTTACTTGTTGTGACTTGATGTATTTAAAGAAAAATCTACCGATCTTCTAGCGGTTATCCACCGATCTTCTAGCGTAAAATTTTTTGGTTTGTATTGTTATGGAGATTATGTAGGTGAGATATGAAGTACGAAGGAAGTTGGTAAAGATGATAGAGTGCAGAAGAAGGGTTCGGGGGAGGGGATTATAAAGAGAGAAAAGTGAGGAAGAGAGAAGAAAAAAGACAGAAAAAAGTGAGGAGAGAAGAAAAAAGACAGAAAAAAACCCGTGATTGAGCGGTCAAAGGCTGCGGCAAAAAAAAATTTGGCAGAAGGACAACACGTGGGGCATCATGGGGGAGGGGGGCATCACCCGGGGGCGCCACGTGGCAGGGCCATCGCCCCCAACCGCGGGTTGTTTATGGGGTTGGGCCACGTGGCAAGGGGAGGGGCCGCCACGTGGCAGGGCCATCACCCCAACCGCGGGTTGTATAAGCGGTTGGGCCACATGGCAGGGGTGGGGGGACACCACGTGGCAGGGGCCATCGCCCCAACCGCGTATACAACCCGCGGTTGGGCCACGTGGCATGGGTGGGGGACGCCACGTGGTAGGGGCCATCGCCCCAACCGCGTATACAAACCGCGGTTGGGCCACGTGGCATGGGTGGGGGACGCCACGTGGCAGGGTCCATGCCCCAACCGCGGGTTGTATACGCGGTTGGGCCACGTGGCAAGGGTGGGGGACGCCATGTCGCAGGGCCCATGGGGTTGGGCCACGTGGCAGGGGTGGGGGACGCCACGTGGCAGGGGTATTAATGCCAACCGCTGCTTCTTCATGCGGTTGGTGTCCTTTTTCTCCTTTTCGCCATTTTCTCACCATTTTCTCATGCCTTTTTTGCCATTAATGCAGTGTCAGTACAACTTTTTCCCAACCGCTGCTCTTACCCGCGGTTCGGTGGAGAAATTGTTATTTCTCCACCGGTGGGTGTGGATCGGCCCCCTATATATATATATATTTGATACTTTTTACTGTCGAAGATCCTTTGAACATTATTTTATCATTAAATGAAAAATAAAATTACTAACCCTTATTCAAACTAAACAATCTTCTAGCGGATTTTGTCAATCCAACGTTTTACTCACATTGGGATCGGATTTTGTCAATCCAACGTTTTGCATGGTTTTAGCAGTGAGTTACAGAGAAAGACGCCAATTTCCAGATAAGAATGGAGGTCCATTACCATCTCTATATAACCATGTTTACTTTCGGACATAATCTCTTTCTTGAACTTATAATAGCAGATAAATCCATGCATGACACTGGGCTGTCACGCAAACAACTGTAAGCCACATGAAAAAGCATCCAGTAGCATTCTGACAAAAGACGGAACAAAGATAAGAGACTCTAACAACCAGTATAATATTTGTGTGCCTGTGTTTGTGCTTGCCCACATGTTTTTAACAAGTGTACAAAAATGGAACAATTGCTCTGTTGCAGCCATGCATGCTGACAATCTGGCCTGTTTTGACAGAAAACGTTTCGCAAAATTGTGTGATTTTGGGTACCACTTTAATGACTTGGAGAGTTTTGCGCTCCTTCCTTTGTCATGTTGGTTGAGCTTTGTTGATTTTACTCACTGCAGTTTAACATTAGTTGTAAAAATTGTAAAAAAAAAACTCATAAAAAGGTGAAAATAACATTATTTGTTATTTGTATTCGATATATAAATATGAGCTTTTAATTAGTCGATGTTGGTCCCGTGTGCAACGCACGGGATTAATACTAGTTAACTTTGATTAATGGAAAATATTTCAAAAGTATATGGAGATAAGACTCAATTTGATTAAAAAATTCTTAATTAAAGGAGGACTGAATTTCTCTAGTTACGAAGTCAGAGCCCCAATTCACGGGTTTTTCAAAATTAAGCTCGCTACCTTACCTATATATAAAGTGCTAGGGGGAAGAGAGAACAAAGAGACACAGCTAAAGCCCTGATGAAACTATGCCCTGATGAAACTATGCCATCTCATACATTGTGCTTAATTTGAAAAATAATACACACTAATCGAGTGCAGTTTTTTAGCACTTCCAGGTCACGAAAGTTAATTCTTCTTTGATCTTAAGTTAAAGAGGAATTCGCCTTCAATATCGGTGATTTTACAAGTTAAGGATCGCCGGTTGTTCGGGATAAAAACTTTAAGCCCTCAATCAAGTACTCCCAATGATCTTTCAATCTCAAAGATCGAAGAAATTTCAAGTTTCAAGATCAAGTTATTTTAACCCTTCGAAGTTACTGAATCGAAGATCGAATTAGAGAATTTTATCATATATTTTGTACAAAGATCATGGAATTGTGTAACCTGCGAGACAAAAAAATAATGTACAAAATTCAATTTATGATGACGCATGAAGACTAGAGTATAGACTACAAGAAGCTAGACTACTTGGTGGATTCTTAGAAGGTGCCATGACCCACCTTTCTCATAGTGTAGTTCTGTCCCGGAACATATTTGCACACACACATATACTATTATTGACAAATAGTTACGATATTTACAAACCATTTTTCATTCTTTACATATCTTTTTACATTTTAGTTGGTACTAAGCTAATATAATGACGCTATATATTTTTAGAGAAAAAGATATAAATTGAATGCCTAATCATAAACTCGCAAATTAAAGCATTATGGTTCAGCATCAACGCAAGTCTCTCGCCTTTTTTTACCTTGGCATAAAGCAGTCAAAGGATAATTTATCCCAGTCAGAAAACCAATTCTGTTCCAATAGTGTCCACCAAGGTTAAATGATCGTCTGTAGGGTCCTGAACATAGACCTTTTTGGTACTTATGCTAATGCTTATGCATATTAAGACCCACATACCTTCTTTTCATTAAAAATTTTAGATAATGTTGCTGCTAAAAATATGTCCCGCGTACGTTGCGGAACCCAAGCCTGGACCGATGACCTGCAAGACAGAAAACGAGTGACCGCCGGGTGGGGTTCCCGGCGGAGAAGTCTCCGATGCTTAAGTCAGAGCGCAGCTACATGATAATGACTCTGAAAAAACATGAATGTGTGTAGTTGTCCCTATACCTGGGGGGTAGACCCCTTTATATAGCGGTAGGAAGAAGAGCCCTAATAAGACTGGGCCGTAAGCTAGATGTGTTAGGATCGCATTAGGATCCTTGAGAACCACGTCATGATCTCTGATAAAATAACTATCAGTCTTCTAGTTCAACTAGGATTGCCGGTATTCCTCAATTATTGGGAGTTTTATTTGAGGTATATCAGATAATAAGATTGACTGAACAAGTTTTGCCTTAACCATACATTAATTGCCACTAAAGATGTTCAATTTTACGACAAACAATTTGACATAAATTTTCAATACTAGGAAATTAGTTTTTAAAAAAGTGCAGTTCATTCACGGCCATGGTACAAAGTATTCAATTTGTTATCCTATAAAACTATTTATAACTCTAAGTAATAGAGAATGATAGAGAATAATTTCTTTCTCGGTCAAGGATCTTACAATCAATTATAATTTATAAAAGAGTAAAACTGAAAAGCCACGCAGAAAATAAAGCAAAGAAAAATGGAGCGACAATTAGAACTGTGTGCATTTTGTTAAACAGTGACATTACTGGAAGAACTGTGTGCAATTTGTTATCCTTTTTCATTTTTTTTCTTTTTTATTGCGAGCCATTCTCACACTAACACAGGACAGGCTCCTTACCTAAGGCTTTTTGCAATGATCTTTAAGGTAAAGTATAAGTTTTAACTTGTGTTTTAAATGTAGTTGCGTACTTATATTTTAGAACTTTAAATAATTTTCTTTTGAGATCCTTGGATCACTTAAAGAATAAATATCTGCCTAAAAATAAACCAAAATTTTGAGTCAAATGTAACTTACTTATCACTTAATTTTAAGTTGAGAGAGACATGACTTATAATGCATAATACATGTTCCCAACCTATCTTGGTCGGACCCAAGGACCTACTTGGGGTCTTACTTCACGCGAACATGCCGACACATTTAACGGTCAACTTTTTAACGCATCGAACAGGTCAAAGTTGTTCCCAACCTATCTTGGTTGGACCCAAGGGCCCACTTGGGGTCTTACTTCACGCGAACACGTCGACACATTTAACAGTCAACTTTTTAACGCATCGAACAGGTCAAAGTGCGCTCTCCCAAGTCACGTACGTTTCTCGCTTTGCACGCTTCGTGTGTGACTTAGGCGTCAATTATTTCATGTTAGCGTGATTCGCGATAGCACATCGTCACGCCGCGACCATCCGAACACCTTTTTACCAAAAATATCGGCAGACGGCGCAACCTGAGCAACGGGGTCAAAGGGCAAAGGCTTTGGCCAACCCCATGAGGTCGGCCTCGGCCTCCCCCTTGCCTATGGGGTCGGCCTCGGCCCCCATGGGGGTTGGCCTTGGCCCTCCCCCCCTCCCCCCAGTTGCTCACTTCTCTCCAAAGTCCTTTTCGCCCATTGTTCGCTTCATATGCTCCGTATGTGACTTTGAATCCTTGTTCGTTACGTGGGTACGACTTACAGTAACACGCTCTTACTTCAACTTCTCGATTCGTCGTTACCCACCAAAACAGCTACCGTTGGCACTCCCGAAGTTTACCGAAAGGGGGAATGGCCTTGGCCTCCCTTTTGTGGGAGTTGGCCATTAGCCTTGGCCACCCCCAAGGGTCGGCCTCGGCCTCCCCAGGGGTGGTGGCCCTGGCCTTCCCCCAACTGTTGGCCTTTGGCCTTCCCTCCCTCGCGCACTTGTCTTATCGGGTCTTTACACCTTTACGATGTTTACCGATGCTCGTACATCAACATTGCGACGTCTGTAATTCATCGTTCGCGACCACACCACCCCCGCGATGCTCGTCGCTCAAAGTGGCGCACTACTGCCGAATGAACCGTCACTGAAGGCCGCGTATCATCATTCCTGACTTTGTCATTATTAAAGATCGCACTTATTATTTTGGTATAACATGCACACTCGACTCATACCCCATCTTCGGGACACTCGACGCCTGCCCGTGCATTGTCTTCCCGACGTTTGTCGCTGCGCCCATGCGCCACTTTCATGATACGCGCCCTGGCATCAGGTATTGTCTCCGCGACGTTCATCGTGGCGCCCGTGCGCCACTTCCATGATACGTGCCCCGACACTAGGTATATTCTCCTCTACGTTCGTTGCCGGGCCCGTGCGCCACTTTCATGATATGTGCCCCGGCACCAGGTATTGTCTCCGCGACGTTCGTCACCGCACTAGTGTGCCACTTCCATGATAGGTGCCCCAGCACAGGGTATTATTTTCGCGACGTTCGTCGCCGCGCGCCCGTGCGCCACTTCCATGATACGTGCCCCGACACTAGGTATTGTCTCCGCGACGTTCGTCGCCGTGCCAGTGTGTCACTTCCATGATACGTGCCCCGGCCCTGGGTATTGTCTCCGCGACGTTCGTCGCCGTGCCAGTGTGTCACTTCCATGATACGTGCCCCGACACTAGGTATTATCTCCGCGACGTTCATCGCCGTGCCCATGCGCCACTTTCATGATATGTGCCCCAACACCAGGTATTGTCTTCGCGACGTTCGTCGCTACGCATGTGCGCCACTTCCATGATACGTGCCCCGGCAGCAGGTATTGTCTCCGCGACATTCATCGTCGCACCCATGAGCCACTTTCATGATACGTGCCCCAGCACCAGGTATTGTCTCACGAGGGTTATCGCAGCGCCCATGCGCCACAATCAATGTATCATGCCATTGGCACCGAACCCATGAGCCACAATTAATGTCTCGTGCTGTAGGCACCAAGCCTATGCGCCACAATCAATGTCTCGTGCTGTAAGCACCGCGCCCATGCACCACAATCATGTTACAGGCCTCCGGGCATCACACTCATTCACCACACCATGCGGCCCCGCCATGGATGTGGAATATGCTCCGATGTACTCTACGGAATGTGCAACATTTCGAGGGGCTCTGCTCGTAGTGCTCCGGCACGAAGACCCTTCGCAGTGGGATAGGCTCGTTACCATAAAGTTATCGCCGTCTTCATTCCAGAGGGCTCTGTTCATAGTGCTCTGGCACGAAGACCCTTCGCAGCGGGATAGGCTCGTTACCACAAAGCTATCGCCCCCTAGGGCGACTTGCATGACACTAGGCATAGAGCTGCTACCCTGTCCACTCTCGTTACCGGTGATCATCGGCACCCCCAGGACGATAACCCCCAGGTCACTCCGAGACGGGAGCAGGTCCTTGGAGGGCATCGCGCCTAGTCCACCTGGCAGTTTATGACAGGGGTAACCCTCGCCGCTGTCAGGTTCTCTACTTGTCTCTTGACGCACCTTATGGGATTCAGTAAGGGCTTGGACATGTGGTTGGGGCAACATGCTTACTCTAATCATGCTATCATGGTGTGGTCAATCTTTTCAGACATGTAGAACGACGCTATGCAGGACATGTAGCGTGAATTTGGGAATCGGCAGTCCAATGAAGAATCGGTATTTTCGAACCTCCTGGTGACGTGTCACTCCCAGGGGACGACATGTGGCATTTTATGACACAGGCAGGCCTTTGCCTATAAATAGTGGACTTTATGACTTACTCAAGGACTTTTGCTCATTCTTCCAAAATCATTTTCTCACTCTAGAATTTGAAAGCTCTAGGTTTCTAGAGAGAGAAACACAATTTGGGCATAACTTTGGACCGTAGCATTGGACCCTGACTCGGACCTTGAATTGGATTGTCCACTGTAGGCCCTATTCATCTCAGCCTTGTCTTCGCAGCACTGCCACTCCTCACAGCTTGTCTGGGAAGCCTTGCTCTTTGCCCTTACTCCGCCCTCACTGTCTCTCACTTTGCATACTTGGAAGCTGACTCAGACTGCAGCCTTTGTGGCACCTCCACGTAGGTATGAACCCACTTTCCTTGGGATCAATACCACGTAAAAATAACATTTCCATCTAGATGCCGCAGCCACCATCACAAACACCATCTCCACCACAAAGCCATCACCTCCACCACCATTACACTTCTATAGCCACTCCACCACTACTAAAATCATACTGCCACCAAAACCACGCTACCATAACCGTCATCACCACCATCTTGCTTGCAACACCGTTTTCACCACGCTAGAGCCACCACAACTATAATCATTTATATATGTTGCCGCCACCACCACCATAATTATCACCTAGCCGTTGCCGCCATGCCCTCTTGCCACCACAACAACCATGCTACCACCACGAAGTTGATGCTGCCACCCGCACCACACCATCACCAACATAACCACCACGCCACCAACTCCAACTTGCAGCCAAAACCAGCTTTATTTCAAAAACACTACTCTACAAATAAACATCACGCTTCCCTCCCGCCATGAGCAAGACCACCGCCATCACCATTGCTCCCACTACCAAGATGACACTACCACCTGCATATATAACTCCATTATCACAGCCACCAAAACAACAACCACCTTCAGATTTTCAACAATACAACAACTCCCTTTGGTTGCCACTAGCACCTCCTCCATCTCGAACACACTAGAGCCACCATCACACCCACACACAATGTTGTACTTGTCACCATCACCAACCACCATACCAACACTATTACAATTACCTTTCCTCCACCACCACCATTATGACTCCATCACCATCGCCACCACTGCCACCAAGACAGTCGCAAATGGTTTTTGTCGTAGCTAAATTACAGAAAATAAACACAAGTGTGCTTCCAATGAAATGAATATAGTTGTGACATCTGAGCAATTATCAGGCACTCACCTCTTGTTTACAAAACACGTTAACTTATTTATAATGCTAGAAATTCGGCCACTTAAATTTTCAGTTTTACAAATTAAGCAATGAAGTTTTCACCTCTTAAATCTCATTTATCTAACAACTGTTTTATTTTTCCTATTACATATCATTTCCAATCACACGTCCTTAGCCCCAAGCGTATTTTACGTATTGAGTTAGTTTAATGGGAAAATCATTTGTTATACCATATAAAAAAAAAATTAGGCCATGGCTTCAAATGACGTAGTTTAGAATTTTTTGCGTAAGATCACATAAGTGCAGTTGATAAAGTAATCATATCACATAAAATGCTATAAGTAATTTGATCAAAACGATACTATTTATAGCACACAAAAGAAAAGTTTTGTACGAAATAGCAGCAGAAAAACCTTCTCCTAGCTTAATTTATTTATTCTGCCAATATTGCTGTTTAAGAATTCTAACAGATAATATTTTTCTTTGAAAAAGAGAATTCTGATATATTCATGAAATATGAGATGAATATACGTACAAATGCAATCTGCAATCAAAATCAAGATAGTGTTCTCTGTCCCTTTCTCCTATCTTTTTTTTTTTTTTTTTGGTAAAGTCCCTTTCTCCTATCTTAATGCTTGTGGAAAATATATATTTCCTACTTTCTACTATTTTCATTTCTTTACTTTTATTTATTTCTATTCATGCAAAAAGAGAAACCAAGAGTTACACTGTTACCTTGAATATGTTAATTCGTAGCTATGTAACCTGTCATTAATTTTCACTATTTATAGTGCCTTTTCACACCTTACTTGTCGCTAAAACGGATTATTAGTGCTTTTAAGTTACACAAACTATATGAATTTCTCATTCGTTAGTACAACTCCAGCAAAGTTAACTAGAATAGCAAATAAATTTTGGCTACAATCATGATAGTAGAAATAACTATGACCTCTCCATTATAGTGACAATCAACGGTCACTACATGTAATTTTATATATATATATATATATATATATATATATATATATATATATATATATATATATATATATATATAATTACATGTAGTAGTGACCGTTGATTATTTTATGTAGTGACCGTTGATATTTAAATATCAGGTACAAAATAATTATTTTATGAAGTCAATATATGCATGAACTAAACACAACTTACAATTATAATCGAGATTAATGCATCCATACCTTTACTTGCAGGACACTGTTGCTGGATATATTGAGCCGGATCCGGATGACAGTACCCCCGTGGACGAGGACGATCAGCAGGATCCAAATCCCGGTCTCGCCGACCCCTGAGACCTTCCCCTCTCGTGCCCCCTGGACTTGTGCAGATCCCCTCCCCTATTTGTATCCCCCTCATGTGCCCTCCTAGACTTGTACTCTCCTCCCCTCCCCTACTCTATTTGTATCCTTCTCTCGTGCCCTCTTGAATCCTATATACATTTTATTTTTTATTAGTATAGAATTGTAAATTTATATCTATTTACTGTGTTTCTTTTACGATTAAATAATTGATGATGGATCAACAATTATTTAACCCTAATGTAAATTAAAAATTGATTGTTGGATTAAGAATTTGAATAAGAAGTTTGGGTATTAAATAAATTTAAAAATTAATTTGACTTTTATCGATGAATTTTATTACGACGGATTTATTCTGTCGCTAAAAATCTTTAATTAAAGTGTACATAGAAACTTTAGCGACGGAAAAGTCTGTCGCTAAATGTATTACTGACGGACTTTTAACGATAATTTTTAGCATCATTAATTAAAAGCTACTAAGTATATTCAACGACCATTGTTGTCGCTACATGGAAGTTGTGCGTTCTTCTGACAACCTGGACTGCAGTTGAATTTTTTTATCTAAAAGGTAATTATTATTATTATTATTATTATTATAATATAAATAGAAGACCAGAGTAGCATATATTAAATGATTGCCACATGTATAATGTTATGCTTCCACGTTTTAAAACTGTTATCTTCCAAGATGGTACTCAGATAAATGCCTTTATTTGAAAGTAGATGTTATTGGTACATGTCTTAATGTGAAACTGAATTGTATTCCTTGTGTGTGGTTGGAGGACAATATTTCAAACTCTGTGAATCTCAGTTGAGCTATAAATGAATAAAAGCTCGGGACTTCAGTGTGTATATATATATATATATATATATATATATATATGGAAGCTGATCCATTGATAGCGCTAGCAAAATGGGAGATCTTGCTAGCGCGATCTGGGCCGTCCATCCCTTCGGGATGGATGGCCCAGATCGCGTATTTTTGCGGCGCTGTCAGCAGTCCGCTACACAGTGTAGCGGACCATCCTTTTTACCATTTCGCCCCTGCTCCCCCTCCGCTATACTGTCTAGCGGAGTAATAATTGGGCCCACGTTGACAGCCAAAAGCTCGATTGGCGACTGAAGAAGAGAAGGCCCAAGCAACGTAACACTTCAGACTGCGGCGTTTTCCTTTGCATGTACATGGATTACATTTGCCGGTCCGAGAGCCTCAAGGTGGCGGTGTGGAGCCAAGCAGAAGTAGACACCTTTAGATATAGAATGGCTTGGCAAATTATGAAATGCCGGCCTAGAGCGGTTATGTATATTGTAAATCCGGCAAATGTCGAGAATCCCTCCCAACATGATTCCCCCTGTTGACATTGTACCATTACACTTTCATTTTTTTTAATAAACTATGAATATTTAGAAAGCTCTCATTGATTTGTGTTGAAGATTATTGATTCATTGTTTTGTCTGATTTCCGTTGAAGATGATTTGAGTTTGGTTTTTTTGGCTCTCATTGAGAATGATTGAAAGGCGGAAAGCAAAATCTGTCCGTTAGACACTGTCGCGGACAGTGGGGGAAGTGAATTTTCTAAGTGTTGGGCCAGCCAAAATCTGCTGGCCTGCCCGCTAGAAAATATAGCAGACAGGGGGGAAGTGAAAATATTCTAAGGCATTGTGCTGGTCTGTCCGCTAGACAATGTCGCGGACGACGAGGGAGGGGAAAATTTTCCAAGTGTTGATGTAAGGCATTCTACTGGCCTGTCCGCTAGACAATGTCGCGGACGGTCGGGGTGGGAAAAACTGTATAAGGCATTCTGCTGGCCTGTCCGCTAGACAATGTCACGGACGGTGGGGTGGGGAATATAAGGCATTCTGCTGGCCCGTCTGCTAGACAATGTCGCGGACGGTGGGGGTGGGGAAAATTTTCCAAGTGTTGATATAAGGCATTCTGTTGGCCCGTCTGCTAGACAATGTCGCGGACGGTGGGGGTGGGGAAAATTTTCCAAGTGTTGATATAAGGCATTCTGCTGGCCCGTCCGCTAGACAATGTCCCGGACGGTGGGGGTGGGGAAAATTTTCCAAGTGTTGATATGAGGCATTCTGCTGGCCTGTCCGCTAGAAAATATAGCGGACAGGGGGGAAGTGAAAATATTTCTGGTCTGTCCGCTAGACAATGTCGCGGACGGTAAGGGTGGGGAAAATTTTCCAACACACGAAAATTTTCCAAGTGTTGATATAAGGCATTCTGCTGGCCTGTCCGCTACATTGTATAGCGGACATAAATGAAGACCAAAAGTTTTTTTGCGATGACGTCCGCTACATTGTATAGAGGACATAAATGAAGACCCAAAAGTTTTTCTGCGATGACGTCCGCTACATTGTATAGCGGACATAAATGATGACCAAAAAATTAGGACTATGCATATCCGTCCGCTATATCAGAAATCGCTACATCAGAAAAAATAATTCCAGTATTCGGTTGAAAAATTATTAGAAAAAATTATTACAAATGTCAAACTTATACAAAAAATTAAAGGTCCACTGCAACTTGTCCGTCCTCATCTTCGGCGTCATCTTCTTCCCCATCTTGCAAACCCCCTGGACTTATCCCCAGTGCCTTGTAATGGTTTCGCTTGTCGTGGTCGGTCATTTTGTTGCACAATGCACACCTTCTCAGCTTTTTAGGTTGAGTTGCCGTTTCAATAGAGCTTTTCATCCGCGTAGATCTCTTGCGGCCTTTCGTTTGCGATATAATTGGATCCAACGGCCGGATATCATTGTCGTCTTCCTCCCCCGGCTCGTCATCTTCTGATCCCGTCGTAGGCTCGGTGTCAACCGCATTGCTGACTGAAGCTGCTTCCAACTGGTCGACGATGGGCTCTTGCTGCTGAGCTACCTCGAGGAGATGTTTATATCCGACCATTGTAGCAGCACCCTTTACGGACAAACGGGTGAACATCGTCACCAGATGATTATACCGCAACGTCTCTGATTCTTCAAAGTCAGTATACGGGTGCTCCGGAAAGGAAATGGTACCGTGCAACCTGTTTGCACCTTTCGTCCACCGTGGCAGGACGTATTTATCGGGGATTGTCCTGATATTCTTCTGGGTGAAAAACCGCAGAATGTGTCTACACAGGATGCCATGGAACTCAAACTTCTTGCAAACACATGTCACCGAGTCCGTCAATGTGTCATGGCTCACCGTATAAATTCTGCGCAGCTTCTCAGGGACGAGGTCATTCACGAGCGAATAAACCTTGTACTCACGCGTAGACATTTCTGCCACCTTGTTTATACTGTATCGTCCCGATTTTCGCAGCTCTACTTGGTATAGCAAGAAGATCTCCTTCGTATAGACTTTGGCACCGTTCAGCTCCAGCGGGGTCTCAAGCAACCTTCTCCTTTGTTTGTACGTTGTTGCAAAGTCTGCAGCCCTTTCTTTTACGAACAACGAAGCAACCGCTTTTTGTGCGGATGCAACGAAACTCTTCAAATTGGTAGCTGTACCCACATAACTATCGAACGTGGCATTCATAGATTCACTCCTGCCCGTCGTTTTCATGCCCGCTGAAAAATACCTCCTCGTGTAAACGCCAATCCATTGCTCTTTGCGCTCGTACAAGTGCTGGAGCCACTCGTTGTCTTGCAATGAGTAATCCCGAACAAGCTTTTCCCACCTCTCCTCGAATTCCTCAATCGTTAATGACTTGGTAATGCACTTGTCAAAATCCTGTTTAAAGTCTGGATACTTTGCGTACACGTGATGCAGACGTTCAGGGTATTTGTTGCTTATGTGCCAAGTGCACAAGTTGTGTCCGAGTATCTGGGAAGACGGTAGCAATAGCCTTCTTCATTGCCAAATCTTGATCGGTGATGATCACTTTCGGTGCTTTGAAGTTCATTGCTTCCAGCCACGTCCTAAACAACCATACAAAAGAACCTCGCTCTCGTCCCTTAACAAGGCGAACCCGAACAGGATGGAGTGATAATGATGATTGACGCCCGTGAAAGGAGCGAACGGCATCGAGTACTTGTTGGTACGGTATGTGGTGTCGAAAGTCACGACATCCCCAAAATGCTTATAAGCTAGCCTCGAACGACCGTCGACCCAAAAAATTGTACTAACTCGATGCTCGTCGTCAAGTTTATAGTCGAAGGTAAACTGCGGGTCCTCCATCTGCATCCGTTTCAATAGGCTCATTGTCGATTGCGCATCATTGAGGTCATACGCGGCTCGTCTATGGGTTCGGACCGCGTTACGAACGTCTGTCGTGTTAAAGTTTAAATTTTGAATTCCCCCAGCCTGTTCAGCAAGAACATTAACAATCTCAGTAGGTCCAATTCGCGCATTGCTCATTGTGTGAATTAGGCTCCTCGCGACCTTACCCATCTTCTTGTGTTGATGCATCTGACTCACCTTAGAAGGAGTTACTAACGGGTGATTGTGTGCCAGTTCCAGGCTGGTAATAAGCCAATGATCTTGATTGGCTTTGTAGCTTACGAACATCTTGACCTGGCAATTTGTGCGCTCAAAGCAGTCCCGTCTTCTACGCGAATATCCTATTTCGTCATCACTGTCATCATTGCCTACGCGTGTCTCATTTTGCTGTGGGTTTCTGCCCCTATGACACTCGTATAAGCGAGAGCATATCTTTTTTGTTACGTTGCTTGTTCTTGTAGTCTTTATTCTAATGCCAAAACCAACCCTCAATGAATACGCTCGAAAACATTCTTCAGCTTCTTCCAATGTTTGAAACGTTCGTCCTAGATACGGATCACTAGCATCTACGGGGACGTTGGAGCTCGACACGAAATCAGACATTGTGAAACAAGACCTGTGTAGAAATAGACTACGCTTAACAATCAAATGGCATTTCTAACTGAAAATATTACCTAAAAATTACCTTGGCGAATAGATCAATTTAGGATGACAAACATACCGTATGCATAACCCCTGAAAGTGTCTCCAAATTAACAATTATTAATTTACTGAACATAACAAATCAAAATTACTAAGATAAATAGACGAATTCATCATGCCAAAAAATCGAATTAAACTATAATTTTATTTAGAGTTAACAAATTACACCTTTTTTATGAACATCATGTCTAGAACATCACAAATTGAAGAATAGAGTGACAAATTTCCAGAACATAAAAAAAAATCTATACGTTTTTGTCCGAACAAAATAAAATTATATTTTACCATTCAATCCATAAAGAAAACTTCACCATTCGCAAATTCACCTTACTTGAGTGAAGTTAAGTTTTACTCGAAACTTTAAGGGAGCAGAAAATTGTAGTGAGTCCGAAGGAGGAGAAGAAAATTGTAACCGAAGGAGCTTGAGGAATTCCGACAACCCGTCGTATGTAAAAATAAAGGTACACACACGTGGTAATGTGTCAGCTGTGTCAGTCGTCCGCTACACTGTCTAGCGGACGACATTTTGGCTGTCAACGTGGGCCCAATTATTACTCCGCTAGACAGTATAGCGGAGGGGGAGCAGGGGTGAAATGGTAAAAAGGATGGTCCGCTACACAGTGTAGCGGACTGCTGACAGCGCCGCAAAAATACGCGATCTGGGCCGTCCATCCCGAAGGGATGGACGGTCAGATCGCGCTAGCAAGATCTCCCATTTTGCTAGCGCTATCAACGGATCAGCTCCCTATATATATATATATATATATATATATATATATATGGACGGTGATCCATTGCTAGTGCTAGCAACGCTAGCACCGTCCGCTATATAATGTAGCGGACGGCTAATTATCGTCCGTTACATTATGTAGCGGACGGCCAAACAGCGCTAGCAACAGTGCTAGCGCTAGCAATGGATCACGATCCTATATATATATATATATATATATATATATATATATATATATATATATATATATATATGAGCAGCTTGTTTAGTTGAGTGATTGCTTAATGAAAAGAATTGAAACAATAATTTTGTTGTCAAGGACAGTCAATGGCCTTTGCTTTAGATACCAAATTACACAACATCCATCTACGTAATGAATAGAGGATTATTGTGTTGCCAAAGGACAGTCAATGGCCTTTGCTTTAGCTATTAAATTACACAACATCCTTTTACGTTTGACCACAACAAGCAGCACACATTTTAGATGGAGTTAATTTTGGTTGCTATTTGAGTCGTAGAAATATTCTTCTAACTTCGTATATAGTAACAATTAATTGTCACTAAATATTTCTAATGGCTTTTCTGGTAACACCGTCTGTGACAATTCTTAACAATAATTTTTTTTAGCGTCACTAAATAAAAGACATTAGAAACATTTAGTGATCATTAATTGTTGTTATACGGAGGGTAGGAAGAAGATTCTTTCAACCTAATTAGCAACCAAAATTTTTTCTTTTAGATGTAGTAAAAAGTGATTAGAACCCGCGGGTAGCACTGCCTAAATAGTGGATTCATGGTGGGTGGTCAGTGTTGGTGGTATCGTAGGTGCAGGGCACTTGGTGATGGAAGAAATGGATGTCGTGGTGGTAGTGGATGGGGCTCAGTTGGGGTGACGGCTATGGTTTTGGTTGTGAGGCTGGCGGCTAGAGTAAAGTTTTGGTTGGATTGTAGAAGAAATTGGGATTTGATGGGTGAGAAAAAGAAAGGGAAGGTAATTTTTAGTCTTTTTTGTATTAACTTCTACCAAAAGCATATTTTAATAGAGTAAATATCACGCCCAGCCAATTTGGACTATTTCTCTAACAATCGCAACAAATTTAATGACCCTGCAAGGGATTATTTGTAACTTTTGTAATTTTAAGGGTCTTTTTGCAAGAAATCCAAGTCACGATATTCTACACAATTTTTCCTACTTATCACGTTTCAAAATTGTTATCGTCTAAGATGGTACTCATATAAATGCCTTTAATTTGAAAGCAGATGTTATTGGTACATGTTTAATGCGAAACTAAATTGTTGGTTGGTTAGGACAACAACATTTCAAGCTCTGTGAATCTCAGTGGAGCTTTAAATGAAGAAAAGGGTTCATAAAAACTGGGGACTTGAGGAGGAATATATATGAGCAATTTGTTTTTGTTGAGTAATTGCTTAATAAAAAGAACTGAAACAATAATTGTATTGTCGGAGGGCAGTCAATGACATTTGCTTTAGCTATCAGTTATAGTAACCCATTTGCGTAGTTAATAGCGGAATTTGGACCACAAGACGCAGCACCCACTCTAGATGTAGTGAAAAGTGATCCCAACCCGCGGGTAGAACTGCCTATCTAAAAAGAGAGTTTGGGTAGCTAAAAGCAAGGCCCGTGAAAAAGAACCTATACCCGACCCAATCCATCGATAACGTATCCGT
This sequence comes from Escallonia herrerae, assembly GCA_033070095.1. Lineage (NCBI taxonomy): Eukaryota > Viridiplantae > Streptophyta > Magnoliopsida > Escalloniales > Escalloniaceae > Escallonia > Escallonia herrerae. Next base: position 20,542 of record JAVXUP010004666.1, read on the forward strand.
CAGGTTGCGTTACGGGTTACCAGCTGATTACCCACAAAGCGAGCTACATTAGAAATTTCAATTACTGAAACACTATTTCCACGCTCTAATATGTTTTCCACCTTTGTTTTGTCGTTAAAAGTATGTTATCTTAAAGTAAATATTAACTTATTTGAGTAGGTGAAAATAGACTCCTTTTCAATTATTTCCTCTCTAGCTTGGAGTTTTATTTGATGATTTAGTATTGAAGTCAATCTGAACTTATTGAAACTCTTTAGGGCTTCCCTAACCCCAATGTTAACTTATGGATGTAATATTGTCAAATCAAGAAGCTATGGAGCTTTGGATATATATATTTGTAATGCTGTCACGGTCATGACAACTAGAACTTTTTGCCGTGAAGCAGTACATACAAATGAAAAACTCATGCAAGAACCTGCTAAAATTAAAAAGGAAAAGTAAAAGATAAATTCAATATTGGATGCGAAAATGTAGTTTATATTTTTTATTCCTGAATTTTATTACCTGAGCATCACATTAACCAGTTACAGGTAACTTAAACAATAATTATAAAGCAAGAAATAAAACCAAAGAACAACAGCGTGATATAAACCAAAAGTGCAATCCTAACCTAAAGCTATTGATTGCAGCTAAAAACTACAATAAATTGTGCTTTTACTAATTCAAGAAAAAAGTACAAACTTTTAGCCAAGAAAAAGTATGCCAAAATCAGGCAGAAGTCAATCACCAAAATAGATGTCTAGTAATATTAAACCAATAAGTCAATCTCTCTCTCTCTCTCCCCCTCTCTCCCACCCCCAATTTATACCTATTACATGTTACCCCTGTTACCACCATCACCCACCAAAACCACTTCACCACTAACATCACCATTGCCACTGCCTAACACTGCCGTCGACCACTACGTGTCTCCATCGCCATCACAAATCTAACACCCGTGTGGCCATTGCCATCACAAACCTAACACCGTCGCCTCAAATCGACACCTCGACCACCACACACTGCCAACACCACCGCACACAGTAAGAGGTTTGAAGCAAAATACATAAACATTGGAATGAAATTAGTAGGTGCCCGGTCTCCCCTGCATTCACTCCATTATTAAGGTTCTCCCAAATCTCCAAATTAGCTCAACTAGTACCATTCAACCCTTTCCCTGCAGCCAAGCTACGGATTCCACAGAACTGTGTCACTCGAAGGAGAACATTGTTCAGCAATGTCGTATTATCACAAGTACTCCAGTTTTTTAAAATTGGTGCTCAGTCAACCAGCGGTGATGATGCTGCTGGGTAGGAGTTACAGTGGTGGTGATGTCAGATTTGTGGTGGCGTTGGGTGCACCTGTGCCGGCTGGTCTTGGGTTATGGATGTGAGCACCGACGGTGATTGGAGATTGATCTGGACGCCGACGGTTAGAGACGATGATAGTAAACAGGTCGGTAAGTAATGGTGGTTGTTAGATCGGTGGTGACGGTTGTGCGTTCACTGGTGTGGGAGGGAGCAATGGCCAGATCGATGGTGATGGGTCACTGATGTAAGTGGTGCAGTGGCAAGACCGGTGGTGATGGCGGTGGGTCGTTGTGTGGACGATGAGGATGACAAATGATTACAGCGTTGGCTCCAAGATGACAGGGAAACGATGGCTTATATGGAGGGGGAGGGAGAGGGAAAGGGAGGGAGAGAGAGAGAGAGAGAGAGAGAGAGAAAGAGTTTTAATGATTAATTAAAGAAGATAAAAAAATCGAATGTTTTTTTCATGCTTAATTAAGGAAGATAAAAAAATTCAAACGGTTAACTGGTTAACATAGTGCCACGTGTTTTTGATTAAACTAAGGAAGATAAATAACATCGATTTTTTAATGTATTTTTTGGTTTTTTTATTTTTATTAAATTAATGAAGACAAAAAATTGATGTACTGATTTGATACGTTTTTTCAAAGTTAAGTACTTCTTTGAAAATCATCGTGTTTTAGATATATTTTTCTGTTATTGACGGTCCTACCTCTCACACTTTTTAGCGGCATCCGTCGTTCGTCAGCCGAGGTACTGATTTGATACGTTTTTTTAAAGTTGGGTACTTTTTTTACGCACCTTCAAATTTGAGTACTAAAGTTGTACTGGAAATAAACTTAAGGATATAGTTTTGGGATTAAGCCGAAAAAAACTATATCTTATCTCAAACAAATTTTATGCCGCTCCGAATAGTTTCAGGTTGCAAGTGTAATATGAAAAAACCAAAAGAACCGGAATGCAATCTCCTACTTCGACAAAATTGATAAAAACTCGTACCCTACAATGGCAACTTAGTTCCCAAAAGACAACACAATCAAAACTAAGATATTATCAAATTAAGGACATATATAGAACACTCACACCACCCGTAAAATTAATGCGATGGTCATACATGCGATAAAGGTGATTTATGTGTCTCATCAAGGGATGAAAAGAAAGATGACTACAGTTACAAAAAGATAGCGTGATAAAAAATAAAAAAAAACAAAGAACTTCTCTATAGGTAAGAGAAGAATAGGTGTTGGAATACAACTCTAAATGGAAGGTTTTCTGCTAACCCTACATAATGTCATTAAGTACATCTAGAGCCGTAAATGTATCGAGATATTTATGAACAGCTTCTCGTTCGTTTGCTAAAAACCCGTTCATGTTTGATTTGTGTAATAAATGAACAGAACATGAACAACTTTGTTGAGCTTGTTTATCAAACGGGTATAGTATGGACATTTTAAATAGTTCATGAATATGTTCATAAATAGCTCGCTTAGAATATATATACACACACACGTGCACATATATTATACATGTAAAATATAATTAATGTATTGTTTTTGTATTTACATACTCATTTCTGTCTCTGAAGCCGAATTATAAAAGTCCTAGCTCTCATCTAAGGGCACATGCATTATTTGTTGGTTTGACCATTCTGCATGGTCTCTGAGCAATTTTGGGTTACTAGACAAAGACATAAAGAGGTCCAAAAATATAGGTAGCGTTTGATAACACTTTCAGTTTTGATTTTCTATTTCCAAAAAATCAAAAACCTAAACCAGTTTAATTTTTTTTCTTACAAAAATAAATGGGTGTTTTATTACCCAGTTTTTATTTTGAGTTTTTTTTTTGTATTTAATTACCCAAATTTTATTTTGAATTTTTTCTTTAGTGGTGGTTGCGGTGGCGGTGGCCGACGTGGTGGTGGCTAGTTGCCGGCGATGGCTGCTGGTCACCGGCAGTCGCCGACAATGGCAGGAGATGGATGCCGGCAGCCGAAGGAGGCTGTCGGTCGCCGGCGGTGGGCAGTGGCTGTGGAGTGGTGGTGGTCTCAAAATAAAAATCAAAACTGAAAATTAAAAACTCCTTCTTGGAGTTTTAAAAAACAGCCCTGTTTTAAAAACTAATTTTTAAAATTAAAAAAAAAAAAGAAAAATATTTACCAAACACGTTTATTTTCTACAGTTTAAAAAATTGAAGAAAAAACTGAAAAAATAATGGTTACCAAATGGAGCCATAATTTAGAATTTGTGTGGTTTATAAAAATTAACGTTAGGAAGACATATAAATATATATATATATATATATATATATATGTGTGTGTGTGTGTGTGTGTGTGTGTGTGTGTGTGTATATATATATATATTTACATAATAAGGCACGGCCCATGATCTCACAGTTAGGGCTAGAGTTGTCAAACGGGCCGGGCGGCCCGCGGGCTGGCCCGGCCCCGTCCATGAACAGTAGCGGCCCCAGCACAGCGGGCTTGGGGCCTGGGCCTGGACCAGGCCTTCAATTGCTGCGAAAAAGCCCGGCCCGGCCCAGCCCGAAGTCGGCCCGGGTCTGGCCCGGGTCTGCGGCCCGGGTCTGGCCCGGTTTTGGCCCCACTTGTTTGAATTTTTTTGTTTTTTCCCCCCTTTCTTCCACCCCTTTTCCAAAATTCCACTTTTACCCCCCCAACAGCAATATAACGGCTAGTTTGGGGGGTATTTTAGTCTAACTTATATTTTTCAACTCCTTTACACTCTTACCCTCCCCAACAACTATAAACGGATAGTTTGTAGGGGTATTTTGGTCTTTTGTGAAGTTTCTAAAATCTATAAATTCACACCATTTCTCTCTAATTTTTTACACCAATCTTCTTACTCTCTTTTACCTAAACATTCTATATTTCTACAAGCTTTGCTACTATTTTCCTCTCCAATTACTACTCTTGCTAATTACTACTAGTATTTACTAATTAGTACTCTTGTTTATTAATTACTAGTCTTGCTAAATTCTTTTTAATTACTAACTCTCTAATATTTGTTACTTGTTCATTCTTTTAATTGTTATTTCTTATTACTACTCTTATACTTGTGTATTTAGTTACTCTTACAAAGTTTAGCTCGAAATATGGCTGGATTATTGAAGAAAATGAGGCGTGCATCGTCATCACGAAAAACATCATCATCATCGCAAGCACCACCACCAGCACAAGCGCCAGCGCCACGGCCATCACAAACACCAATCTAAGCACCAACACAACCATTCGTTCCTGGACGAATGAGTACAGGCTGTATGATAGATACCCAAGCCAATTGGGAGTTCAATCAAAACATTCCAGATTTTGAATACACGCCTGATGAAGACCCCCCGCATTATAGTCAAGGACGCAGCTCGGTTGGCGAAGCTACTACTCCGTGGCATAATCTCAACCCTATGCCTGGTCATGATGAAGAAGGGCCGAGCAATGCCTCCGGTAATGAGCCGGAAGTCCAAAAGGGGAAAAAAAGAAAGTCGAGTGTTGGAATCATTTCGATGTAGTTACGGTGGACGGCATCCGAAAAGCTCGATGTAAGTACTGCGCTAAATTATTTTCGTCTGGTAGTGGTAATGGACATCTTAACAGGCATTACCCTCTGTGTGCACCTCGACAAGGCCACGTCGAACCTACCCAAACGCAATTATCTTTTGACGGTAAGTTATTTGTTTATAATCAGCGAGAGCAAAGAGACGGTCTCGCTGAATTTGTTATTCATGATGAACAAGCCTTTTCTTTTGCCGATAATCCTAAGCACTCTAGATATATGAACACATACGTTCAACCTTTGTACAAAAAGGTTCATAGAAACACAACTAGATCCGATGCACTCCGACAGTACAATGCTGCTAAAGCACGCCTTATCGATTATTTCGATAAATTTGAAGGTAAAGTTAGTCTTACTTCTGATATTTGGCAATCTCCTTATACTTTTGTTAGTTATTCTTGTGTGACCGCTCATTGGATTGATGTAGATTGGGTTATGCACAAGAGAATCATCGCTTTCGAGCACTTCCCTTATCCGCACGATGGAATGAACATTGCTATTCTTATATTAAAAGCATGCACCACATTTAAAATTAAGGATAAGATTATGAGTGTTAGTTTTGATAATGCTTCTAATAATAAAGTTGCTGTTGCAGCTTTAAAGGAGACGCTTCAACCTGTACTTAATGGTGAATTATTTCATGTTCGCTGTGTTTGTCACATTATTAATTTAATTGTTCAAGATGGTTTAGCTGCTGCAGGAGATATTCTTCTCAAAATGAGGGGTATGACAGCGTATGTTAATAGCTCGAGTCCGAGAACACAACAATTTAAAACGTTGTGTGTTCAATATAATATGCCTCGCAGGAGAGCAGTTACAGATGTGGTCCACAGGTGGAACTCTACATACCACATGCTTTTACACATTCTGGCATACCGAGAAGTCTATACGCATTTTCTACTAACCCAGTTCCCAGCCGGCTTGCCAACTCAAGAGGAATGGCAGATGGCCACATACCTAGCTGAATTTTTGGAGGTATTCTACACGTCTACCAATTTATTGTCTGGTACGTACTATCCCACCTCTCCTCTCGCTGTAATAGAAATTCTGAAGATGGCTACAATGTTAACAAAATGGAGATATATAGGACCCTTTAAGGAAATAGTAAAAGTGATGGATCAAAAATTTAATAAATATTGGAGTAAACTGCCTGCTATTTTTACTGTGGCTACTTGTTTAGATCCTAGGTTAAAGTTGCATGGCGTGAACGCCTCGATACAAGAGATATCGAAATTAATGTGCTACACAGCAGAGGAGACAACCGCATTCACAGCAAAAGTGAGCAAGAGGTTTGAGGACTTGTTCAACGTCTATCGTAATTCTGCTGACGTGCGCGGGCGAGCTACATCATCATCCACTGTTGAGAGGTATTATGCGCCATACCTTCAGGGCTTTGAACATCTAGTAGCAAGACAACTACCAGGTGAAGGTACTTCTAATTCGGCAGGTTCGTATACTTTTTCCTCTTTTAATGAGATTGGTGTATATGCAAATACTGATCATTATTCTGATTTATCAAGGCAGGTTAATTTTAATTTGTTAAATTTTTTGGAAACAAAATCAAAACATGTATAAAACTTTATCCCAAATTGCACGGGATGTACTGCCAGTGCAAGCCTCCACGGTTGCTTCAGAGTCGGCATTTTCAGCCAGCGGGAGGGTTTTGGATGACAGGAGGAGTCGTCTTAACCCCGAGTCGCTCGAGCTATGTGTATGTTGGAAGGATTATCTTGATGCGAAATACCGCGAGCAAGATAAACCGATTGATGATAGGAAGAGCAGTGACTCGGATATTGAAGTACTTCTGGATGATTAGGTAATTTGTTTTTATTTTCCTCTTTTGATCCTTTTGGTTGACGTTGCAGATTTCTTGATCTTTGATTGCTGATATTTTGGATAGACATGCATTATTATTTTGATTGTTAGAATTTTAAGAATAAATTTTTTCACAAAATATACTTTTTTTCCATATATATAAAATAAATTTTTACAAGCAAGATATATATTTTTTCGTATATATAAAAAAATAGGTAACTTCGCCTGTTTGTTTACAAGCAGCCGGTCCCAAGCCCGGATAAAAGGAGGAGGGCCTATGAATACATTTATTATTTTTCTATATAAATTGTTATGTGTTAAGATTTTATTAATAAAGCTCACCAAGAAGAGTATGAAAATGTTTAACATATAATAAAAAATATAATGGCTAACAAATAAATATGTATATACATACATACATATATATGTATATTACTTATAATGAAATAAAAGGATAAAGATTAGGTTCGTTAAATTGTGAATATTGCCTAGAGATGAAATTTAAAATTGAATAACAAGAAAAAAAAAAAAGGGCCCGGGCCCGGCCCAAGCCCGGCCCTAGCTATTGGGCCTAGGGCCAGGGCCTGGACTGGGCCTAGGTTTGCCTTCGGCAGGCCCGGCCCGGCCCGGTTGGCAGCCCCACTGGCCCGGCCCCGGCCCGGCCCCACAGCAGGCCCGATGGGCTTGGGCTGGGCC
>JAVXUP010004667.1:0-27893 GCA_033070095.1 Escallonia herrerae
TGTTCATGTAATCAGGAAGCCATGTGTTTCCAGACCCTGCAAGTATAAACCACTCACATTCTGCATTCCATACTCAACAAAATGGTACATGTGAACCACTTAAAACATTCTCATGCTTTCAATGCAGTCAGCTTTTCCGGGTCACGACTCACCTTTGTGTTGTACGTAAGAAGACATAAAATTTTTAAACACAAATTCACATGGTTTGTCCATATAAAGTAAGTTCCAAATTTTAAACACAATTGCACATGGTTTGTCCAGATAAAGTAAGTTCCAAAGTTGCTTTAAGCAAACCTTCAATGTCTCCATGAGTGAGAGCAATCTCTGCACCATAGTATTAGCACCTTCCATATCAGTTTTCTCTCGTAGATGTTGTAAATTATCCAAGACGTTAGCCTTCCTTTGATTCTGGAGAATAGCATATGACTCATATTTATGCATCACACAAGATCAGCTTTATGCACGTGTCAACACGAGGTTTCCAACTTACCAGTTCTTCCAGATCGGCGTTTAACTTAATTATTGAACTCTGGAAATTCTTAAACTCCTCAAGCTACATAAGAAAAATTTTCCCATTATCAATATAATGTTTTTCCCCTTCTGTTACTAACCCAATGCTCTCCACGTACAAGCTCAACATCATAAATAGAACCAGAGGAAAAGAAACCATACACAAACTGACATCACAAAGCATCCAATGAAAAACCACGTCATTGGAGTAATACTTGTTCATAATATAAAAACTCAGTTTACAACAGCTGCTGCACTATCAATTCGAAATTTAATAAGTTTTATTCTCGTTTCCAATTACAAAACAAAAACCAGAGTTGACATTGTATTTACTATGGTTTCTCAAGTAACGTGCTTCGTCAAAACGTGAACTCCGAAAGAAGATAAAAACATTATTGCTTAAGATAAAACTTGCCTAGTGCAAACTAAACAAATAAAAATAAAAAAGGAAACAGATAAACTTGCCTGATATGTTTCTCTCTCGTCCATCAGCCTTTCAACAAAGCTACCCTTAACTGAAAATGAAGAAAGGCCCAATTCCAATATTCAAATGCAGCATCACGAAAATCCAAAATTCAAGGGTTCCCAGCTCCTTACTATGCCCCAAGATACAAAGAATCTAAAGACAACATCTTTACGAACAAATCGCTCCGGAAAATTGAGGATACAACAAGTGGGTTGTATGTTCTTGATTAGAAATTGAATGAGTACAGACCATACGTCAATTGTGTGGTCAGAATACAGGCGTCTATTGTGCCATTGCAGAATTCCAATATATGGGTGTCAGCGGAAAGGGAAGAGAGAGGGGAGAACCTGGAGTTGAGGGCCGGTGGTGACCGGTGGCGTAGTTGGGCTGCTGCCGTGTTGTGCCCAGGAACCCAACCAAGGCAGTGAAGATCAAAGCTCAAACATTCGAACAAGCACTAGGCGTTGGATTAGATTAGCTGGTTTATGAGCGGAAGACGTGGAAGCATTTGATGCCGTTGGATCGTGCTGACTGGACATGCTATTTCGTGTTTTAGGCTTTAGTTTAAAAGTTTATTAAACTGCGTTACGTTGTTCTTAGTATTATCAAAGGCGCGTCTAAGTACAAGACACACTCCCTACGCCTCGCCTAGAGCTAGGCAGCTCCTTCGAAAAGGCACGCATCTTGCGTGCTTAGGCGCCTAAACGCAAGGCGCAAGACAGCGGTGGAGGCGAAAGAAAAGCGCAAAAATCCTAATTTTTATTTTTGTATCATAACATCATTTCAACCGTTCATTATTTTTTAATCCTTTATTTCATAACATTATAAATCAATATCTAAATAACAAAAAAATCTAAAACCCCAAATCTCTAATCAATCGATTGTCATATTATTGTTCATTGTGCTTGCATTCTGTCTCCAATTGTTACTCTTTTTTAAATAAATGTATTCATTCACTTTACCTTGTAGACAAAAAAATTAAATTGAGGAGGAATCTCTACTAGACTTGGAGCCTCTGATTCTCTTTTGAGGAAAACATTATTACTTTAACTTTCACTAATGATGAGTATAACATTTTCATATTCACTACGGATCAACTATTTCTCATTGGATCTAAAACTTTTTCTAGTGTTCAAAATGTGTTAAATAGTCATGTTCTGAATCTTTTTACGCGATTTTATTGGTTTAATACACTAATATCCATTTATTTTTATTTTCTGTCACTTCGAAAAGGCGCACGCCTGCGCTTAGTCTCCAGGGATCCTTTGCGTTTTAGGTGCACCTGCGCATTTAATAACTATACCCGTGCTTCCCTTGTCCCTATTTTTTCCCCATAATATATATATATATATAGGGGACCGATCCACACCCACCGGTGGAGAAATAACAATTTCTCCACCGAACCGCAGGTAAGAGCAGCGGTTGGCCAGGTGGCGCAAAAAGGACGAAAAAGTTGGCCACGTGGCACAAAAAGGACGAAAAGGGACGAAAAATGACGAAAATAATATGAGAAATTCACGAAAATATCACGAGAAAATGAAAAACTCGTGAGAAAATGGTGGCAATAATGCCCAACCGCAACTCCTACATGCGGTTGGCATTATTGCCTTCCGTGACCCCACCCCCTTGCCCCCCCCACGCGTCACCCCCCTTGCCCCCCACCCCGTGGCCCCCACCCTATGTCCTTTTCCCCCACCCGTGAACCCCCTTCCCCCACCCGTGAACCCCCTCTTCCCCCACGTGTCATTACCACCCTACCCCCCACCCCCACGTGTCATTCCCCCCTCCCCCTCCCTGCTGTTCACTCACGGTTCTTCCCTTCCTCTCTCACTTTTCTCTCTATAAAATCCCTCCTCCCCGAATCATTTTTTCCACCCTCCTCATTCTCCCTATCTCACCTACATACAAACAAAAAAAATTTACGCTAGAAGATCGGTGGATAACCGCTAGAAGATCGGTGGATTTTTCTTGAAATATATCAAGTTAAAACAAGTAAGTATTTTTCAATTTGTTCATACCAATTGATTGTTTAAATTGTGTTACGCTTAAATTGTTCTTACAATAGTCTAAAATTCGTGTTTAGGGCGTCAAAATTACGTTTTGACAAATCGGGGTATTACATTCGAAAAATTCCAAAATAGCGATTTTTTAGGGCGTCAGAAATAGAATTTTTTACGAATTTATAAAAAATAGCTAGAGCTAGATTTTGCCAAAATACGAAACAGAGACCCTAGTTATTTTCAAAAGATCTGTATCAGGTAAAAATTTCAGATTTTTCCAAAGACTGGAAAGGGGTTAACTGATACACGCAACCTTGTAACTTTGCAGTGTAATTTAAAATATCAAGCCAGCGCGATTTCGCGCGAAACTTTTATGAAAACCCTAGGGTGTTGGGAAGTTCCATTCCCCAGGAATTCGGGCCATTCCGAAGCCGTTAGCTAATTTTTTGGCCGAACGGGCTTTTAAGCGCTCGATCCGGACACCGGTTCGAGATTTTTAGGCGAAAAATCCGTAAAATACTTTTTAGATCAAGAATGAACTCAGGAAGCTTAAAATAGCATTTTAAAGCACTTTTGATATTTTCTGAAGCCAGGGGGTATTTTGGTAATTTGCCACCCCGAGAGGGGTATTTTGGTAATTTTCCCGAAAAAGTTTTCAACGGACTTTTAAGTCCAGAAGTGTAAGTAAAACGCCTGAAATGTTGTTTTGCAGCTGATTGCGGGGCGTAATTGTCGCTAAAGGTGAAAACTTAATTAGACAGTTTTTTCACGAATTTATAAAAAATAGCTAGAGCTAGATTTTGCCAAAATACAAAACAGAGACCCTAGTTATTTTCAAAAGATCTGTATCAGGTAAAAATTTCAGATTTTTGCAAAGACTAGAAAGGGGTTAACTGATACGCGCAACCTTGTAACTTTGCAGTGTAATTTAAAATATCAAGACAGCGCGATTTCGTGCGAAACTTTTATGAGAACCCTAGGGTGTTGGGAAGTTCCATTCCCCAGGAATTCGGGCCATTCCGAAGCCGTTAGCTAATTTTTTGGCCGAACGGGCTTTTAAGCGCTCGATCCGGACACCGGTTCGGGATTTTTAGGCGAAAAATCCGTAAAATACGTTTTAGATCAAGAATGAACTCAGGAAGCTTAAAATAGCTTTTTAAAGCACTTTTGATATTTTCTGAAGCCAGGGGCATTTTGGTAATTTGCCCCCCCGCGAGGGGTGTTTTGGTAATTTTCCCGAAAAAAAGTTTTTCGGTCCAGAAATGTAAGTAAAACACCTGAAAGGTTGTTTTGAAGCTGGTTTGATGGGCGTTAGGGTGACAATGAACCCCCGGGGGCTATTTTGCTAATTTTACATTACACAAATTTGTGCTTAAAATAACTTTTAGTTCAGGAAAGGGTGTGAGACACCTGAAAAGTTATTTTAAAGAGTGAATTCAGGAAGCTTAAAATCCCATTTCAAAGCACTTTTCAGATTTTTTTTGTCAGGGGGCATTTTGGTAATTCGCATCCCCGATAGGGGTATTTTCGTAAATTTGCAGCGTTAAGTTTTTCAAAGGATTTCTTAGTCCAGAAATGTAAGCAAAGCACCTGAAAGGTTGTTTTGAAGCTGATTTGGGACGTTAGGGTGATAATGAACCCCCAGAGGCATTTCGGTAATTTGCCGCTCATCGGGGGCTATTTTGCTAATTTTACATTATACCAAATTTCCCGAAAGACGGTGGTTTAAATAAATTTTATTCTTCTTTTATTTAAATTTATGACTTGTTGAGAATGATATAATTTTTATTTTTTAGATTACAGTATAAATATGGATGCAACTGGAGGAAATAATTTTTGTGAAGGTTCTGATCCACCTTACGTTGGTCAAGTTTTTCAAGCACTGGACGAAGTTGAAGCATACTATAGAGCATATTCGAAAACGATAGGTTTCGGTATTAGAACTAAGACGACTAGAAAACGGGCGAATACAGATCAAATTTGTGCAAGACTATTTGAGTGTCATAGAGGAGCACCGCATGTAACTCCGGTCGTTCGGATCAGTGACGAAGGGACAACAAGACAAAGAAAACGGGACACATTTCCGGGTACCGGCTGCAAGGCCCATGTGTATGCAGTACACCGAAAAAATGAAAACCATTGGGTTGTCACAGGAGTGGAGTTGAGCCATAATCATCAGTTGATGACCCCCAGTAAGATTGGTCAAATTCATCAACACCGAGAAATAAGCGCGGCACACAGACAACTAATTTTTACAATGGCCGAGGCTAAAATTCCACCTTCTAAGATGATGGGGGTTTTCTCAAGCCAGGTTGGGGGGATTGACAAGTTGAGTTTCAACGAAGTAGACCTTCGAAATGAACTTCGTGCTCAGAGGAGAGAGTCTTTCGGTAAGAGTGATTCTCAAACTACACTTGATCTCTTCAGGTCCCTTCAGAGTGAGAATTCTGGATTTTTTTACAGTCTCCAACTGGATGATGAGAACCGCATTAGTACTATATTTTGGGCGGACCCCCGTTCTAGAGCTGCTTACCAAAATTTTGGGGATGTTGTGACGTTTGACACCACATACCGCACCAATAAGTACTCTATGCCTTTTGCTCCGTTCACCGGGGTGAACCACCACTATCAGTCAATCTCGTTTGGCTTTGCCCTGCTTAGGGATGAGACGGAGGAGTCATTTACGTGGTTATTTGAAACGTGGCTTCAAGCAATGTATCATATTCCTCCAAAGACCATCATCACCGACCAAGATCTGGCAATGAAAAATGCAATCGCTAAGGTCCTTCCAGATACTCACCATGGCCTGTGCACATGGCACATAAGCAACAAATATCCCGAACGGCTTCACCATGTATATGCAAACCATCCGTCATTCAAGACTGACTTTAATACATGTGTGAAGAAATCGTTGACGGTAGACGTGTTCGAGGAGAGGTGGGCCACGTTAATGGATACTTACTATTTGCACAATCACGAATGGTTACAATCGTTGTATGAGATCAAGACACAGTGGGTCGGTGCCTACACCAAGAAGTTTTTTGCAGCCGGAATGACTACGACCTCGAGAAGCGAAGCTATGAATTCATTCTTTGATGGGTACGTAGGCCAGTCTTCAAGTATAGCGGAGTTCGTACTAGAGATGCAGAAAGCCGTTGACAGGCAATTGTACCGTGAGAGAGAAGCCGACGCGGCTACAGTTTGCAAAGAAAGAGCTATACTACTTTATTCACCTTTAGAGGCTCATGCGGCTCAAGTCTATACCAAGGAAATGTTTCGACAGTTTCAAGAGGAACTACTAAAGTCGAATCAATATGGCATGACAAAGTTGCACGAGTATTCCACCAGAGATATCAAGGTTTATGCTTTGACAAATGTGACGAACTTCGCCAATCCGTGCTCTTCGTCGGCTCCGAGGACCAGACGACATTTTACCGTAGCAGTTTGTAAGGACACCGGGTTGGTTAATTGCAACTGTCAACTGTTTGAGCATAAAGGTATACTTTGTCGACACGCGTTGAGGGTTTTGAGCGCCAAGAATGCTAGTGAAATCCCTCCACCGTATATCTTGGAACGGTGGACGAAGGAAGCCAACAGAGTCCACGGTCACATTCCTTACGTGCCCAATGTTTCAGTTGATTTCGAGCAATCTGAGACGCTGCGATATAATCACCTTTGTAACATCATGCACGGTTTATCAATGGATGCAGCGTCGACATTTGATGGGTACAGGTATCAAGTTGAAGCAGCCGCACGGGATAAGGCTAAGCATGCACAGTTTAGGATGGCATTACCAGAAACTGTGGACACTCCGACTACTCGGACAACTCCAGGCGGTAGATTCAATCGAGCCAAACAGCCAGTCATTGACGGCACTGACCTACAAGGTGAGGAGGACGACATTTTTGATCCAATTATTTCTCAAACAAAAGGGCGAAAACGAGCAATACGCATGAAGAATCCGATTGAAGAAGCAACGGGTCAAAAAAAATTACGAAAGTGTGCGTTGTGTAACAAGATGACTGATCATGACAAGAGAAACCATTATAAAGTGTTAGGTATCGAACCTGACAGTATGGTCGAGGAGGACGATGATGAGGAAGAGTGTTAGGGTTAATGTTTCAGTTGTATAAATTGAACTTATATAATGTTTAAATTTGTGATTTGGTTTGTGCAATCTTTAATTTGTGATTTGGTTTGTGGATTATTGATAGTTTTGGTAACTCCGTTTTCGGGCACACTTTAGGCCCCATTTGATAGCTTCCGAAAAAAGTTGTAATTTTTTTTGTCACTTTTTTTTCGCTCATTGCACTTCAGGCACGCTAGTTAGCCCATTTGTAAGACTTTCGGCGAAAAACGAGACACATTAATTTTTGAGTTTTCCTAGGAAGGGCCTATTCGGGCACACTTTAGGCCCCATTTGATAGCTTCCGAAAAAAGTTGTAATTTTTTTTGTCACTTTTTTTCCGCTCATTGCACTTCAGGCACGCTAGTTAGCCCATTTGTAAGACTTTCGGCGAAAAACGAGACACATTAATTTTTGAGTTTTCCTAGGAAGGGCCTATTCGGGCACACTTTAGGCCCCATTTGATAGCTTCCGAAAAAAGTTGTAATTTTTTTTGTCACTTTTTTTCGAATGCCGTCATATGAAAGGTATATTCGCGCACATTTTAGCGCCAAATTCATAGCATGCGAAAAATTATGTACATTTCTTTTTGGTACAGTTTTTTGTAACATCACAGCAGCTAGCCACGCACGTCAGGATAATGGTAATGAAGGCGTCTAGCTTCATTCTTTTTCAGCTCCCAGGCTATCCTATACCTAAACGTCAAGGCATCCTTCCTAGTCCACGAGGAGTGTTTGAGCACTTCCGAGCGAGCAATGTAGTCCATGTACTTGAGGACGTAAATCCCGCAATCGTGACCGTTATATTGCTTTGGTCGGTCCTTTATCATCACGACCGTCCAAGGGTCACCCTGTGGCCGTCCGCATGCTAGCGAGAGGACAGTAGTCTGCATCCAACAATAAAAACGAGAATCAAGCCTATGAGACAAGAACAATATACTATGAGCCAAGGTCAAAAAATAAATACTAACCACTAAAGTGATGTACTCGTTGTACATCTGTGCCAGCAGCTGTCCAGGCTCGTCCTCCCTTAGGCTATCGTATATGTGAACCGTTCTGAACGCTGGATGGAGAAGTAATAGGAACCAGTGGTTTGCATGATGACAGGGTATCATGATAAGGTTCGCATCAGCAGCGGGACATTGATAGTCTGCGTTCATCATGCCTAACACGTTTCGACCTGGTTTCCACTTACTCCTGCCGCCCCCTCGCCTCCATTCTGTGAATTCTCTCACCGTTAATTCCACAAAATGAGTGGGATACATGTTAAGCTTCAGATATTCAGAACGGTTAAAACGTTGCTCTCTAATCCGGAGCAGTTCTATGTAAGCGTTCATGACAAAATTTGAAAGATCTGTCTCCGGCGCCAACGTTCTGATATCCTCATGACCTAGGAATGTCGCAAGGGGAAAGTCTGCTGAATTGACAGGCTCATGCCCGAAGTAGTGCCGGTCGATCCAAGCCATCTTGTCCGACCTCAATGGCTTCGTCGCTTGTCCTTTGTCCGACTGAAAGCTTGGGCGCGAGGCCTGGATTCCTACTTGGGGAAGCTGACTCTGGCACTGAGAGTCGTATGCGTTTGGAGGCAAGCGACTATATGGCTCCCATACCTGACTCTGGGGCTGATAGTCGTACGCGTCAGGAGGAGGGCGACCAGACGGCTCCCACACCTGACTCTGGGGCTGATAGTTGTACGCGTCAGGAAGAGGGCGACCGGACGACTCCCACACCTGACTCTGGGGCTGATAGTCGTACGCTTCAGGACGAGGGCGACTAGACGGCTCCCCTTCGTAACCCCGGTACGCAAGACTAAAGTTTTGAACTTCAGTCTTGTACTTCTCAATGGACCTCTTAAGATTGTCAGGAGCCTGCGCGACAAACCAGTCAAACGACTCCAGCTGCTTGAACACCTCAATGCCCTGGTCAACCTAAAAAACATGCATAGAAAATATGGCTAATCATATTTGACAAATGGTCGATAAGGTGCGCAAATAAATTATCAAACAACACTAGCATGACTTACAATGGCCAATGCCCAGAACTGGTCATAGACCTCACGTGGCGCGTACGATGTCTTCTTCACCGGGGAAGGGCGATTCACCCTCGTGCGCGTCACCCTGAGAAACCACTGTAAGTATTCCTCAGTACTAATGCCGTCGTGCTTCAGCGATACAAGGCTATCATACGTTTCCTGCCAGGTATTCCACTGGTGCACCTCGTCACCCAACAAAATCAAGGCATCAGCCACCTCGAAGTTCGGCCCTCGACCACCCCTGTATGGCCGCATGTCTACAGCGGGTTTTGGTATCCCTTGTGGACAGCCAGCTTGCTTCATAGCTCGATCGGGCATCTGAAACTCACATTCTTCGAAGTGAATGAGCGGCACCCGAACCAAACCTGCCAGCACGTACGACACCGGAAGTTGCCAACACCACTCATCCAACAGATGCATCACCTTGCCATATGGCTGCCACGTCACCTGGGATGCATCTAGTATCTCTAGTTCCCCCCGATAGAACTTTAGATGGTGGTGAGGGTCTACCCGTCTCCTCCTCCGGTTGGTCGTAGGCCCCCAGGCCCACACCCTAGGCCACGTCTCATCGGAATCTACCAACGGTTGTGGACGACCCATGGGTAGCCTCTCGTAAGACCAAACCTGTGAATGCAAACATTATATGGAATTAGTAATTAATCCCGAATATATTGACTAAGGATCCTACCAAGAAAATAAATGCTCATACCTGTAATAGAGTCAGGCAGGCGGCAATGGACTTGGCACCGTTTCTCGTAGCCTTATGCAGTGCTCGATATAGGTGCGCAAGGACAGCTGAACCCCACGAATAGGAGTATACCTCCTCAAGATCCTCCAAGAACACCATATACTTCGGATGCACCGTGTTTTTCGAATGCGTCGGAAGTAATATAGCTCCAATAATATACAGAAGGAATGCCTTCGTATACGTCACGAAATCTTGAGGAGTGTATTCATCCGGTAGCACGCCGTACTGCTCTCTCAGCCATTTAAGCTTGACGCCGTTTGTTGTAAGCGCTGCCCTTGGAATTCCCGGAAAATACTGCATAGCCATATTCGCTATGGATGCAGACGGCACGTTCAAAGTAACGGGTCTGCCGTGACATGGGATTCCAAGTATAAATCCGACGTCCTCTAACGTAACAGTCATTTCACCAAACCGGAAGTGAAATGAGTTCGTCTCGCTCCTCCATCGTTCAACTAGAGCGGATATAAGGCAATCGTCGTGTCGAGACCATTTCCCGGGATCGGTGAACAGGGTTAAATTTTGACGGTGTAATAGCTGTATTTGTTCCTCGTTTAGTACCCACTCTTCAAGGTGCCTTGTGCTTTGAATTGTTTCCAAAACACCCCTATCGACACCGTCAAATACGTGCCTCGCGACGTGGTCATCGTCATCGTATAGGATTGATGTATCATGAGGTCCAGAGCTGAAATTCATACCTTTAAGAACAAAATATAATTATAAACCAACTTAGCGTCCATAATATCCATAATATTTACATTCCAAAACTATAACTGGATCTTTAACCTAGCTTACCAACACATTAGCAATAGTCATTATTTCAATGTATTAAAACAAATCCTCAATTCCCACCACTCCGAACGCTTAATTACGCTAGTTCCCACTGAATTTAGCGCCAACGTGGTTATATAGCAATATATAGCCCGATGGCCCCTACACCTCCAACACCTCAAAACCGCTTTAAAGTCAAGTTTTTAAATGTATTACGTCAATTATATACCAAATATATCAGGAAAAATTTTAAAGGGGGCAAGTTACCAAAACACCCGCTACTTATGCAAAATATCCCCTGGCAGTCATCGCCGGTGCGTCACAAGGTTCAGAACATCTGGAACAAAATAAGTTTTCGGGTGTCTCACACCCTTTCCTGAACTAAAAGTTATTTTAAGGTATGAATTTTAAGCTGGATCCTTCCTAGCAAAATAGCCCCCGATCAGCGGCAAATTACCGAAATGCCCCTGAGCGTTCACTATCACCCCAACGCCCCCGAACCAGCTTCAAAACAACATTTCAGGTGGTTTACTTACATTTCTGGACTAAAAAGTCGTTTGAAAAACTTGGCACGGGAAAATTACCAAAACACCCCTTGGCGCGGGAAAATTACCAAAACACCCCTACGCGCGCCACGTCAGCTTCAAAACAACATTTCAGGTTTTGTAATTATATTTCTGGACTAAAAAGTCCGTCAAAAAACTTAGCACTGTAAAATTACCGAAATACCCCTCTCGGGGCGGCGAATTACCGAAATGCCCCCTGGCATAAAAAAATATCAAAAGTGCTTCGAAATGCTACTTGAGGCTTCCTGAATTCATTCTTGACATAAAAAGTATTTTACGGAGGTTTCGCCCAAAAATCGCGAACCGGTGTCCGGATCAAGCGCTTAAAGGGCCGTTCGGCCAAAAAAATAGGTAACGGCTTCGGAATGGCCCGAATTCCTGGGGAATGGAACTTCCCAACATCCTAGGATTCTCATAAAAGTTTCGCGCGAAATCGCGCTAGCTTGATATTTTAAAATACACTGCAGAGTTACAAGGTTCCCCGTATCAGTTAACCCCTTTCCAGTCTTTGGAAAAATCTGAAATTTTTACCTGAGACAGATCCTTTAAGAATAACTAGGGTCTCTTTTTTGCATTTTGGCAAAATCTAGCTCTAGCTATTTTTTATAAATTCGTGAAAAACTGTCTATATTTGGCACCCTAAAAAATCGCTGTTTTGGAATCTATAAATGTAATACGCTGATTTGTATAAACCTAACATTGAATTATAAGGAAATTCAAAATACTTACTTGTTGTGACTTGATGTATTTAAAGAAAAAACTACCGATCTTCTAGCGGTTATCCACCGATCTTCTAGCGTAAAATTTTTTGATTTGTATTGTTATGGAGATTATGTAGGTGAGATATGAAGTACGAAGGAAGTTGGTAAAAGATGCAGAAGAAGGGTTCGGGGGAGGGGATTATAAAGAGAGAAGCGAGGAAGAGAGAAGAAAAAAGACAGAAAAAAGTGAGGAAGGGTGGGTGTTTATGCGGTCAAAGGCTGCTGCAAAAAAAAAATTTCGGCAGAAGGACACCACGTTGGGCATCACGGGGGAGGGAAGGACGACACGTGGCATCGTGGGGAAGGACACCAGGTGGGGCATCACGCGGGGGGGCGCCACGTGGCAGGGGAGGGGGGAGGGACCAACCGCGGGTTGTAGGAGCGGTTGGGCCCTGCGGATGAGGGGAGGGGACGCCACGTGGCAGAGGGAGGGGACCAACCGCGGGTTGTAGGAGCGGTTGGGCCACGTGGCAGGGGGAGGGGACGCCACGTGGCAGAGGGAGGGGACCAACCGCGGGTGGTACCAGCGGTTGGGCCACGTGGCAGGGGGAGGGGACGCCACGTGGCAGAGGGAGGGGACCAACCGCGGGTGGTACCAGCGGTTGGGCCACGTGGCAGGGGGAGGGGACGCCACGTGGCAGGGGAGGGAGACCAACCGCGGGTGGTACCAGCGGTTGGGCCACGTGGCAGGGGGAGGGGACGCCACGTGGCAGGGGCGGGAGACCAACCGCTGGTACCACCAGCGGTTGGGCCACGTGGCAGGGGGAGGGGATGCCACGTGGCAGGGCCATCGCCAATACCGCCGGTTGGCCATGC
This sequence comes from Escallonia herrerae, assembly GCA_033070095.1. Classification (NCBI taxonomy): domain Eukaryota; kingdom Viridiplantae; phylum Streptophyta; class Magnoliopsida; order Escalloniales; family Escalloniaceae; genus Escallonia; species Escallonia herrerae. The sequence goes on from JAVXUP010004667.1 coordinate 12,793, forward strand.
TGGTGGGCCACGTGGCAGGGGGAGGGGACGCCACGTGGCAGGGGCCATGGGGTTGGGCCACGTGGCAGGGGTGGGGGACGGCACGTGGCAGGCATATTAATGCCAACCGCTGGTTGTGCATGCGGTTGGTGTCCTTTTTCTCTCTCTCGCCATTTTCTCACCATTTCTCGTGCCTTTTTTGCCATTAATGCAGTGGCCGTACACCTTTTTCGTTCTTTTTGCGCCACGTGGCCAACCGCTGCTCTTACCTGCGGTTCGGTGGAGAAATTGTTATTTCTCCACCGGTGGGTGTGGATCGGTCCCCATATATATATATATATATATATATACACCACGTGAAAAGTATCTTACAGGCAGCAATCCATACTTACACAGAGAGAAAGCATAAAACTTTACACATAAAGAAAATATACTACAAGGGAAAAGCCAAGGGACTAGACACCTTAATCATTGCAGCAGCAATAGTGCATCAAATCAGGAAGGCTGAACGCCACAAAACTACTCCTACTTCAAACCCTGTTCTGAGTAAGAAGGAAAAAGCGCCATTATCGAGGACGATTTGAAAACACTAGCAGTGCCATGGGCGAAATGTACAGAATGCACTCCCTAGCTACAGGTAGATATCTCTAGTTTTCAGCATTTCATTTCAGCACCTTTGCCTCTAGATTTCAGCATTTTGTTTCATGTCTCTCACTCGGAGGTTTTGTTAGAAGATAAAGATCCTTTGCTGTATAACATTTATTCTGTCACAATATTAGTGACAAAAGATTATCATTAAAAATATTTTGTCGCTGTTATTACAAATTATAGTGACAATCTTTCGTTGATAAAATATATTTAGTGATATTTTTCTGTTAAAGCAGAAATATTATACATTTGAGGATCCTAATCCTTTGTTAGATAGTTATAAACATCATATATGAGGTGGCTGATGGAAAAGCAAATAGTGAATGACAATTATCTTTCTCTCTTTTCTTACTTTTTGTCACTCTGCAACTTCTTCTTCTACAAAACTTTCCTATTGTCGGCCATAAGACCTATTTTCCTTAGTTGCTAGACCTAGACCTTCATCGTTGTTGGACCTCACACTGGGACTCTTTTTCCTTAGTCGTCAGAACTCACCCAGAGACTTACATGTTTGACGGGCTCACCCTGGGACCTCTTTTTCCTCAGTCGTAGGTTCTCATTTTGGATCTCGAATCTGATGCATCGGAGCAGAGATCTATAACATCACAACCTCAACTTGGGTCTCATTTTTCCTCAGTAGGGAACAAGACACTGCCCTAACTTAACCTACAAAGTTCGTTCTACTTCACCACCTTGAGATAATGAGGGATGCTAGAGAATATATTAATATGTCAATTTTCTATTTTATATTATACTAAGTCTAGAATACCTTATAGCTCTCCTAATTTTGTACGACTATTTTCTATTTTTAGTAGGATAATCTTTATATGCCTAAGTTATACTCAGTGATGTCATTATCCTTTTTTTTTTGGGCCTTTTTCTATTGATTCTAACTAACACGGAGTTTGGATATTATATGACCTCGTTGACATCTGGTCTACCTTTTTTAAAAAAAAAACTCATTTTTTATGTTTTCAATGAATAACGAAGATATAAGCATTCTACTTTGAGATGAAATTGTTTGGATCAACGGAGATGATCTAAGAAGACAAGCCATCAACAACTCCACGACAGTAGTACCTCATTTTTTTGGAGAATAGCTATAAAATATGGGAAAGGCAAAGACATTATAAACAAATATGAGTAAGGGTTTCGGTAAAAAAAATTCTTTCGGTAAAAAAAATTCTAAGAAGAGAGATGAACTACACAAAGCTGCACTGTTGCAGCAAAAAATTCACCGCCCTGCCACTCCCCAAGGACCAAGATCTCAAGAGGTCATGGTTGATGTGCGCGAGAACTTATTTCGTTTCCTATTTTCTCTGGCTTGTGTATTTATTGATCTGGATATTGCTTTTGGGCTTGATTGTTATTTACTTGGTGGCTGCGAGTTTGTGACCATATTGATGATGGTGTGAAGGTGGCTGCAATCTACGTATATTTTTGGTCGCCTATATCTTTGTCTACTTATTAGACGTGTGATATCAAATCCAATGGTGTGTTTTTCGCAGCGAATAGATTTTGGTTGTTACTTAAGTTGTAAGAATCTTCCTCCAAACTCGTATATAGTGACAATTAATAATCGTTAAATGTTTCTAGTGACTTTTCTACTAACACTTTCAACAACAATTCTTAATAGTAATTTTTTAGCGTCACTAAATTAAAATCACTAGAAATATTTTGTGATCATTAATTGTCGTTATACTAGGGATAGAAGAAAGATTCATTCAACTTGAGTGAGTAGTAGCCAAAAAATTTTCACTCAGCATCCTTGTGTTGTACCGGTGCTTGATCATTGGTTGAAACGACAAACAGACCATCCAAGTTCAACAACAAAGGCCAAAAAAAAAAAAAAGCTTTATATCTAGATAATAATTGTCGCCAAAACATCTCATAACCAAACATTTGCAACAAGACATTAACCTTTGATTAATCAAGCCCCTGCGTATAACTCAAGGGCCTTGTCACGCTTATCAGCATCTTTGCAAGAGAGGAAGAAGAAGATGTATTCCGAAAACGTAAACGGCCTGTAGAGGAGAGGATGATCTTCATCGACCATCTCCCGTGGAACCTCAATGCACCGCTTGGGTAAGAGGAAGCATCCCAGAGAATACCTGTCTTCGTCTCTGCTCAGTGTCACCCTGTGTTTCACTGCATGAAGTCTTCCATTGCTCCAAACCTATAGATCGAGCACCAAACTCGTTTACACATTTATGAAGAACTTAAAAAGAATTGCAGTCGAGCTAATGGACTTTACTCCTTAAATACAAAAATGTTTTGCAACTTGGTCTCTCGTGTTGCAACAAATTCCTTCTAAGCTTTGCCCTTCTAAAAGATCCAATGTAGTTTTCATATCAGCCAGTTCATATCGTCAACACGAAACTAGCATGCAAAATGTTAGTGATTACTGGTGATATACCTCAAATAAAACTCCCAATAATTGGGGAATACCGGCAATCCTAGTTGAACTGGAAGACTGATAGTTATCGATCAGGACGTGATCCTCAAGGATCCTAATGCGATCCTAACACATCTAGCCTACGGCCCAGTCTTACTAGGGCTCTTCTTCCTACCGCTATATAAAGGGGTCTACCCCCCAGGTATAGAGGACAACGACACACATTCATGCTTTTTCAGAGTCATTATCATGTAGCTGCGCTCTGACTTAAGCATCCCGGCGGTCACTCGTTTTCTGTCTTGCAGGTCATCGGTCCAGGCTCGGGTTCCGCAACGTACGCGGGACATATTTTTAGCAGCAACATTTTGGCGCCATCCGTGGGACCCGCCGCCCTAGCCGATTGACCTCAAGAAAACTCAAACAGTTATATGGCAAACAGCCGGCGGCAAGACGTCAGAACCATCAACATAATTGTCACCACCTCGGGCCTCCAAATTTAACTATCGCAAAAGGGAAACAAATTCATCCATCGGAGTCAACCCCATTATTTTCGGCAACGACAACAACATGTAATTGACGTACACTGAGATCTCTTTTTACTGTTGTCTTCTCCGGCGTCATCAACTGGAAAAAAAAATATATAGTTCGCAGCTCGAAGACCGCCGTCAACAGCGCCTACACGAGCAGCGCCACTCTTGCACAACCATTGTCACTGGGGTCGCGGCACCACAAATGGCCGCCACGGCCGGAGCAATTACAATAACCCAACATCACTAGCCCCAGCCAGTGCCATTACCGCCACGACAGGCAGCGCCATCACCGTCAGCGTCGACGCCAGAAGGTGCCGTACAACCCTCGCAGGTCAAAGTTTGCAATACCGCAACGCCATCGGCCCCGTCACCACTACAACCAACGGCGACGGTGCCATCTCGCCGTCCTGCTCCCCGACATTGGTCCTAACATCGCACCGGCCAAGTCAACGCCGTTGCGACCAACAACTACAAGCTGCTCCGTCCCCGGCTACCAACCGCCGCGAAGCCGCCGTCATCGCTGCGACTCGCGACAGGCGGCGTAATCACCACCGCACCGTGGGGACCCCCCTAGCTCCAACTCCGGCCACACATATGCCACCGCAGTCACCGGCGACGCAAAGCTGCTGAAAAACCGCAACGAGCACCATAAGCCGCTGGCCACCGCCGACAAGTTGCTGGAGCAAACAACATTCTAAAGAAAAAAATATAAAGAAAGAGAGAGGAGGATGTCACAGCAGCGCCACCAGGAGACTCGTGCCGTCGAGACGCCTCCACCGCGCGACGCTGTCGCTTCGCCATCTCGCTACTATTTGCTTCATCATCGCCTGCCAGATTCGTTCCACTGCGACGACAAGCAACACGAAGCTACGCGCTGCCACGGCCCCAACTCCTCCATCAGCTTTCTCTTTTGAACAAATCGGAGAGAACTCATCGGCCACCAAGGCAACCCAATCGACGCCACCGCCGAGGTAGCCGATCGGCGCTGCCGGGAAGACAGCCAATATGTGCCACCGCCAAGGCAACAGATTGACGCGAGGGTGAAGGCATCCACGCAGAGCTGACCAACACCTCCTCACGCCGCTGCTGGCCGCGACGATTGCCTCTGTTACGCCAGCTCCCTCTGGCGGTCGGATCTCTCTTCAGATGTTAGCTCTGTTCGTCAAGACAAAAGGGGGGCTCGATCTACTGTTCGTGAAACTGGAGAAGCAGACACAAAAAAGGTGCACTCCTTCCTTTTAGAGCATTTAAATGCATAATTATAATTAAGACCCAAAAGGTCTCATTTCTTCATCTTATGCCACACTTTAAAAAAAAAAAGTAAAAGTATAACGTGGTTAACCTTTCCGAGACCCGAAGGTTTTATTTATTCCACTTAGGCTGCATGCTTTTTAAAAGCATTAAGTTTTTAGCCCGTTAAAAAAGCCTATTTAGATTTAAAGACCACGAGGTCTTACTTATTTGGCATATACCATAAATTCTTTAAAGCCTTGAGCTTTTTAGAGTGCATATTTAGATGGTCTCATTTAATTCACGTATGCTACGCATTCTTTAAAGTGTGCACACATTTTATATTTTGTCGCTAAAAAGAATTAAGTGACTACGCTTTTAGGCGCCAACAAGCCTCCTTAAAGGCTGCTTCTTGTGCGCTTCTTTAACCTAGACCTATTTAATTTTTGGTCAGCATTGTCTAGTCACGTCAATTGATGCGAGTATATCACATGTCGTGTCCTACCGACTACTATGACGTTTTAAACTCACCTACGACACGCAGTACAACACACCCCCTGTCGGCTAACCGACAAAACCCTAAGGGGGCCGCGGTGTTGAACACCGCTCTCAATCATATGTTAAAAACATAGTTGAACTTTTTTTAAGTTCATGTGCTTTAATTGCTTCAGAAGCTGTTTTTTCAGTCACGTACTTTTTCTTGTTGCAAGGGTTTATACTGCGCTGTTAAGCATCAACAATGACGCAAAAACCACTTCACAAGTAAGGAACAAATTCATAGCACCCGGCAACTTAAGGGTTTTTGCAGCAGTATCCTGCCGCCGAGCTCGGAATTATATATCTTGTCATACAGTGACCGACTATCAACGGTCAAACATTCACACCAGCGCATGCTACCAATGCAACTGGTGAATCAGAGCACTTTGCGCTCCATCCGCCCCCAAGGGCACGTATGGTGAGAACTCTAAGTTCTGTCCAGCCCCCCAGGACATTTACATGAGCTACACGCTTCATTCCCCCTTAAGGGCGCGTACGAGAACTCTAAGTTCCGTCAACCCTCCGAGGGTATTTACATGAGCTCCATGTTCCATTAGCCCTCAAGGGCGCTTATCTGAACTCTACATTCCACTAGCCCTCTAGGGCAGTCCCTCAAGGGACGAACACCCTCAAGGGTGACAGGATAGAGCTCAAGTTCTATCCGAACGGTTTAGCTATAGTTCTAACCCGTGAAACGGCAAAACCAAGTGGGAGTTCGTCGCCCTACCCTGTTTTGTTAATTCGAAACCTGGCCAAGCGTGAGTGCGAGGCTTCTTTGCCAGCCCTTAGCTGACGATAAGGGTTCGTGTCAAAGTAAAACGCAAGCATGATGTGGTCAGCTCAAGCTAAAGAACACACACTTGCACAAAACAAACACCCTCCACAGGAGAGGTGACCCCTCAAGGGGACATTCAAACACTTAGCACATGCAACAACTTGCATGCACAGCTCTGTGTCCTCTCTCTAGAGAGGCTAACGTGGGGCACAGCCTCTAATGGATCCCGAGATCCCATGATTCATCTTCCTAAAGATGATTCCGAGTAGCCTACTTAGGCGACATTCGAAAGACCCAGCTCTCAAGAGCTAGAGTTCTAGCATCCTACTCGGGCAAAGTTCCAAGGCTTAAGCTCCCAAGAGCTTCGATCCGAGCACATGGAGTAGAGAAATATTATTACCCCTACAAGCGGATGGAGAATCCCTTACAAATCTGACGTGTGTCTCAAGACACCAGGTATAAACTTCCTCAGCCAAACATTTTGGCTAAGGAAGTGGGGGGCATATGATATACCTCAAATAAAACTCCCAATAATTGGGGAATACCGGCAATCCTAGTTGAACTGGAAGACTGATAGTTATCTTATCAGAGATCAGGACGTGATCCTCAATGATCCTAATGCGATCCTAACACATCTAGCCTACGGCCCAGTCTTACTAGGGCTCTTCTTCCTACCGCTATATAAAGGGGTCTACCCCCCCAGGTATAGAGGATAACGACACACATTCATGCTTTTTCAGAGTCATTATCATGTAGCTGCGCTCTGACTTAAGCATCAAAGAGTTCTCCGCCGGGAACCCCACCCGGCGGTCACTCGTTTTCTGTCTTGCAGGTCATCGGTCCAGGCTCGGGTTCCGCAACGTACGCGGGACATATTTTTAGCAGCAACAACTGGTAAGCATAATATATATATATATATATATCATCATCCTACATCAAATTAAAGCAACAATTGTGTCCTCTAGTGACAAAACTGCATTTTCTAATTGAAGGTCAATTATAGCGGCACTTTGGTGGCCCTCATAGCAAGGCTTCTGTACCTGCAGGGCTGATACTAATGTAAAGATTGCAAAAAGTAAACAACAGCGACAAAAGCTAGAGAAGATTGTAAATACACGTTTTCTTATGCTTATTAATTAAGAGCTTAGTTGTTACTGCATCAATTATTAATTGATGGTGTTTGACTTGCAATTTTATTTATAAGTTATATTTTATATTTTTTTTATATTCAAGAGAGAGAGAGAGAGAGGAAAGAAAGTGGGCTAGGAAAAAGAAAAGTGGGTTAGTGATGATTAAATGTGGAAAGAAAAATAAAATTAAAAAAAAAGTGTAAAAAGAGTAAACATGAAAAAACACGTATGTAACATTTCTTAATTTAGAAAGTGATTAATTTTTTTGGAACAATCTAAAAAGAAATATGACCAATTTTTTTAAGGACAGAAGAAGTATTTAAAGAGCAACAACTGAGGTGTGAAAGTGCAATTTTAAGAGTGACCATGCAATTAGATCCCGAGCAACGTACTTATTATACTATTGAAGAGGGAAAAATTTTCTTGGATAAGGAGTTATATACTACTCCATAAGGTTTTTGTGACCCACCACTCATGCCAAGTGGTGATAAAAATGTAACATTATCGTCTCTTATTGACAACTGAGGTGTGAAAGAGCTATTTTAAGGGTGACCATGCAATTAAATCCCGAACAACTTATTATACTATTGGAGAGGAAAACATTTCTTGGATAATGAGTTATATACTACTCCATAAGGGTTTTTGTGTCCCACCACTCATGCCAAATGGTGATAAAAATGTAACATTATCGTCTCTTAGCGACAATTGAGGTGTAAAAGTGTTATTTTAAGGGTGACCATGCAATTAGATCCGAACAACTTATTATACTATTGTGGGGGGGGGGGGGGGGGGGGATTTCTTGGGTAGTTATTATATACTACTCCATAAGGTTTTTGTGTCCCACCACTCATGCCAAGTGATGATAAAAATGTAACATTATCATCTCTTAATTTGAGAGGCTTTAATGCATGGGGTCCTTGGTGTTAATTAGTAGGCCGGATAGAGATATGATCTTCACTTGATTTTCACATTTTCGGTTGCTAGCTAGTCCTCTTTTTTATATTGCTATCATACTATATGATATGAACAACGTGGCCAGAACCCCTCACACAAGAATATTTTCAGGAACAACTTACTCATATGTACTCGCAATAGAATTTAAATAATTAGCAACGGGTAAAAGTATGTACCTTAAGCGCCTCACCAACAATCACTGTGAAGCATCCCTTTGGAATCGTCACTTGACTCCATATCCCTTCTCTGGATTTAATTTCAAGACCTTGCACTTCATTTTGACACAGAATTGTAATGATGTCTATGTCGGTGTGAGCTTCAAGACCAACGGCACCTTCTTCATTGCTTGGTGGAGCATTGTACTTGAACAACCTAAAAGTACTTTTAGCATCGGCTTCGACGTGCGATCCGTAGTACATTTCCATGCCAAGGCTCTCGAAAAGCATTTTGAGAAGGATGTAGCATAGTTCCATCATCTTTGAGCTTGTTAAATTGAGAGTCTCGCTACCAAAAGAGAGAGAGAACAGTTAATATGATTTTCATAACTCTTAAGAATTTAATTCTATATCAGCATTCTTAGTTGAGTATTTTTTGCGTATTTAATTAGAAGGTAGAAACTTCACTTGTGATTTTCATTATTGCTTGTAAGGCTAGACATCGTCCACGAGAAACGGTCCATCCTACTATTTCTTTTGGAAGTTCACAATGATCTTTGATTTTTGAAAGTACAAAGATATCTTTTCATGGTCACTTCATTCTCAAATACTCGTCCTAAGAAGTCGAAGTACTTGCAAATCCATAACACGTCACTTTCTTCCTCTTCTTAACGAGATTTTGTTAGAAAATCACAGCTTTCTATAGTGTAACTTGTGTGATCCTGAGGATTTTCCTTACCAAATGTGCTGCTAATTACACGTATGACAGACGATTGAAAGCAAATTCGTCACCAAAACCAACGAAGAATCTTCATTGTAACAAAATAGAAGTAAAGGTTTTTATTCAGCATGGCGAATGCAGTTTAGCTCACAACGATTACCAAGCTAAAATCAAAAGGCCACTCAATGCCAAGAAATAGGCCTGGCAAAATGGGTGGGTGGGTTGGGTTTGGATTTAGATTTGGGTTAAATGGGTTTGGGTCAAATGGGTGATTGACCCATTTATTTGTGGGTTAATTGGGTCAACTATTAAATGGGTTGGTTTAACCCATTATATCCATTTAACCCATTTACACTCATTACACCGTTCGAGTCAGCCTTTCGTTTTTCCGGCGACGTCGCTTGAGCCAAGTGATCGGCGTCGCCCCCAGCCCCTCTCCCCTTGCCCGTAGCTGCCCCTCTACCGGTGCCACGTCCGCTTCTAACTTCGGATGCAACCTCGCTGCCTACCCTTCCCCTTCCTCCCTCCCTCCCTCCCTCCCTCCCTCCTTTCCCGTTAGATCCCCGCTACCCAACGTCGCTCCGTCCAGTTTCTCGCCGATCGGCCGGCAGATCGGCTGTTTCGTCCACCACCGATACTCAAGGTCCTAGCGACCAGCTCACCACCCTCAACGCACAACCCCAAATCCAAACGTCACCGCCACCATTTCAGATCCAAACGTCACGGGTTGAAGATCGATCATCTGTCTCCCAAAGGCTTTCCAGATCTGAGCCAAGATCCATGCCTTCGTCGGAATTATTAGGTGAGGGCGTCGCTGCAGTGATACCGGTGGTGATGAATCACTGCAGTGACACCAGTGGTGATGAAGCCACTACGTTGGCCGATATCGGGGGAGTGGCGACAGCAACGGTGGTGGTGACGAAGCGGCAACGAGGAGTGGAGGTGAGTGGACGTCAAGGTGAGTGGAGGTGAGTGGTGAGTGGACGTCGCGGGTGAGTGGAGATGACGATGGCGGCGAGTGACGGTGGGCTTGGCTTGCTCAGGGAAGAAAGAGAAGAAATGGACAGGTGTGGTATTAGCCGGGAGAAAGGAACATATAATTAATTTACGTGGAAAGTTATTAGTCAAACAATTAAAAAATTACTGTAAAAAAGTGTTGATGGTTAAATGGGGACCCATTTATAAACCATAAAAACTAATGGGTTAATGGGTTGCAAAATTTTTGACCCATTTATATCTAATTATATAAATTGGTGGGTTTGGATAATTTTTAAGTTGACGGATTTGGGCGGGTAAACGGGTTTGGATTGTGATAACCACCCCTGCCAAGAAATTGAGGCCGCATGCACTCATTCAATTTCTTGTAAAAAAAAAAAAACATACCGCTGTGGACCCTTAACCTGCATTCAACATCATGTGTGAGTGTCTGTTCAGAAAGAGAGTTCACCAGAAGCTAAGATTGCCATTAGGCCACATGAGGTGCGTGAAGGCTTGAGCCTCCTCAAGCCGCTGCGCGTCTCCGATGCCAAAGCTCTCAAGCAGAGGATTTGCTGGGGATCTGGTTATGTGACTTTTGATAACATCAGGGTTTGTATACTTGTTCTTTGTTTCCTCAGGGAGATCAAACAACGGCTTCGCGGCCACAAACATACGTTGGCATAGGTCCGCAGGGATCCCATCGTACGACAGCAGAAAGCAACCATGAGTTTCACAAGCCTCTCTAACGTTGTTACTTAAAGCTTTCCACGCTTCAGTTCTCTCTTGTTTTAAATCTAGTGCTTCACCAGTGAAACTAAGATATGGGATTTGCGCCTCGCCCATCTCTCTCTCTCTCTCTCTCTCTCGTGTCTGCGTGTGGGTTCAGTGAGGAGCACCTCTGTCTATTTATCTATCTTTCAACTGGCTATCCCATGCACTGTCAAACAAATTTAGTTTGCCCTTTTAGTAGACTACAAGGTTGCCATGCATGTGCAAACAACAAATGCATCTGCAAACAACAAGTATATTCAAGTAAAGGTATGGCTGGGGAAGGAATACTCGGTCACTACTATGACAGTAATATCATGTGATACAAATAACTGGCGAAATTACCGAGTTAACAAGATTTTCCAACAGCTCTCGCATCTCGTTCGTCATTTTGTAACGCAGTATTCTATTGCATGCATGATCTACAACAACCATTAGCAGCTTAGGGCAACCACATATTCGTGATATCCGCTATGGAATCAACCTTAAGCTTGATGTCAAATTATTCTAAACCTTAAGTTTGTTGAAAAACTTACGCTTAGATTTGTACTTCCTACAACAAAATATGAGTAGCAGTGAGTGATAAAACATAACAATCTAATACCAAATTATGAGTAATCGAGAGAAGTCCACGAAGTATAGACATAATTATGTAATCTAGAGTAGTAAAAGGATATAAAGATGGTTGGTCAGTGAGACTCGCAATAAATTTACTATCCTAAAGATATTATCGTCACTCTACTCTTAGGTGTACATTGATTGCAGATTGAGTTTTCAAGATAAAATATTTGATGCAACCATTTCACATCCATGTGCACGTCCAAATAAAGACGTGATGAACTAGTTTACAATCATGTTATCCAAGTATTCAAAAAATATAATAGACATATATGAAAATACGTTGTCCAGAGGTTACGTAATAGTGTATGACTATGATACTAGAGTAGAAAACATAAAGGGTAGAAACTTAATAACTCACATGTAATAGACATATATGAAAATACATTGTAATTAAAGATAAAATAATAGTGTATGAATATGATGCTAGAATAGAAAACATAAATACAAAAACTTTTAAGTATCTTAAAATACACTTTCATGTCGGACCTAATAGTCTTATATACATGGCTAATTATAATTCATGACCACATTAGTAATTAAGCTTAAAAGTTTTTAACTTTTGGAATAATGATAACAATTCTAAACAATGCCAAATAATAAAGCGTATTATATACCCCATAATTAATATGATTTAATAATGCTCCTCAGCAGTATTGGTTCGAGTTTTTTTCCCTATTTAATTCATTTTTAAAACTTAATTATCAATTTACTCATTTTTTAACCTTATTTACCCGCATACTATATTTTTAGAAAATACTGTTTGAAACCATAATTTAAAAGTAAAAATCGCATCGTTGTTTCAAACAGCGATTTCTACTTTACAGTAAAAATAAACAGCGATTTCTTCTTTGAAATCTTAGTTTCAAATATCGATTTCTAAAAGTGTGGTATACGGGTAAATAAGTTTTAAAATAAAGTATATTGATAATTAAATTTTAAAAATATATTAATTTGGATAAAAACTCGTACCGGTTCCTTTGGCTTTTGCATCGCATTTTTTTTTTATAACACCATATCTTGCTTGGCTTTGTCTTACCATCCGTTGTTTGGTCCCATTTGGGAAGATGCTTACAGCTCAGTAGTCCTACTATTTGATGGACGACTTCGTGGATAGTGTTCAACACTACCATCGACAAGAATTGTCCCTGTTATGATAAAAAAATGAGAGAAAACAAACAAAATTAAGCAAGTGGATCTTTCATACTTCCCTAAAGATGCCAGTGTCTCAACCTTCTTAAAATTTGGTTTGGAGGTTGAAGTATTATGTAACTACAACCAGGTACAAGTAATAAGAAGCCTTCTAAATTTTCTTTCTTTTCATTTCTCACTTTGAATGTTAGAATTACTCCAATGAAGAAAGTATATGGCTATGGTTTTACTTTAAACCCAAAGAGAGCTGGTAGTAACTTCCCGTGGAGTCTATCCCATAGTCATCATTCCATACAAAGAGTTTGTGAATTTGGGATTAGGAATTCATTCATTAAGTGCACCAGAATTGGGACTCATAATAACACAAAGAGAAAACAATTTACCTATTTCTGAAGCAGCACAAAGAGTTGCTAAAACACCCGTTTACTGAACTAAAAGCGAGGGTAACAAATCGAAAACTTTTCAAGACGGCAACTAATTGCTCATAAAGAAAGCCCTTTTCTGGGGGCCAAATGGGTTCCTTGCTGTTGGGGTATAAGAACATTGCTGCTGTTGGAGGTACAACAACATGGGGGTCATGTTGGTCGCTAAAACACTTTTGTGAAGTTTGGCTTCACATAGTGATTTTTTTTTTTTTGGTAAATCAGAAAGCTAATACAATAAGAGTATCAGCCCCTAATATGGGCAACTTGTGCTGCATCATTAGCTAACAGAGGAAGAACCACATCCGGTGGTTGCATGAGGTACACAAAAGACTCCCTCAATTGCTCTCCACATCTAAAAAGTTGATCTGCACAATGGTTGCCTTCCCTAAATATATGCACAATAGTAGAGTTCGTGACTCTAAGAAGGACTTTAACATCTTTAATAAGGTTGCTCAAAGGGTGCAAAATGTTGTCCCGGCAGTTAATTAGCTCCATGGCAGCTTTTTGAGTCTGTCTCAATGAGGGTATTGGTTAGCCCTTTGTTCTTGATAAGCTGGAGGCCCTTGACAATTCCATAAAGTTCGGCCTCCAAGGCCTCTCGCATCTGCTGTATGCAGGAATCCATAGTAGCTAGCCATCCACTCTCCATGACAGTTCCTTAACGGCCCTCCAAAGCCTCCTTGCAGGTTGCTTTTGGCACTTCCTGTTGAAAAATTTGGTGGAATCAGAATTAAAGACTTTGAGGCACGTGATCGCTTTCTTTAAGACTTTATTTGTCTCCACTCGAAATCAAGTTTGCTGATAGGTTAGCTACAAATAATCCTCCAGGATACAACAAAGTCTGTGGGAATCTGCAAACAGCAAAATCAAAAATTCCTCTTGGAATTCTCTTTGAAGCAATGTACGTATTTTGGCTATAGAAATTTGCAGAAAGAAAAGATTTCAAAATTTTGCAAATCAGTATCTTAAAAGAACTGAAAAACATGTATATATAAAAATCTGAAAATGTGTGAATTTTTTGGACAAACACAACCGTTGGTAAATCAAAACAGTTGTAACCAAAAAAATTACTGTCAATAAATCAAAATTTGAATTTAAATAAATCACACACCTTTACAATAAAACTATTTTTGAAAATAAAAAATATTTTCTAAAAAATAAATCACATTTTTCCGCTACCGCTAAGTACTAAGTGTGCCTAATAACGCCTAAACTAGCGCACCCGCACGCGGGTAGCATGCGGACTAGCACACTCTAGTCTTACCACCAAGTGTAAAGTAAAAGCACTTTTATCCTTATAAATCATTTTCAAAACTCACTTCCAAGCAATGTGGGACAAATAGTGAGTTATTTTCAAACAACTCAACTTACAAACCCAACAATCCCCTACGTGTTTGAAAACAATGAATAGTTTAAAAAATAACTATAGCCAAGACATACGAGAAATTAATATGCATACATAAAGGTATCTTTCGATTTAAACCTTTCGTTAGTGCGAATAGCTCAAAGTTCTATAAGAGTTACTAGTGACCTTAGCTTTAAACTACCTACACTTTATTATTAATAAACTGGAGCTATTGCACACATACAAATTTCTTGCTTCAACGAGAAATTCTTAGTCAACTTAGCACTATTATGACCTTGTGCTATATCCTGTTAATTTCATGAACTCTCTAGAAAGTAAACCCAAACTTTCATAAGAAGCGGCACCACTTCTAAGTTCATATAGGTGAAGTTATGCTATGTGTTTCCACTACTAGAACACATTACAAAATAGTCTCATACTTCATTAAGAGAAAACTCTCAACCTCTAAATCATAACGGACATACTGAATACTTCATTATTTAGGGGCTCGACGTTATCATTACTAACAATCACACATCAGTAAATTATTTTTACCCTTTAAATCTTACGACTAGTCATTTCCTAGTGTTAGGTCGGGTTACCATTACTGGTGATTAATTCAATAGGTTTCATAAGATGTCATTCTTACTAGGGGGTGAGATGTCATTCTTACTAGCTCTCTTGACAAAGCTTTTGTAAAAGGACCTGCCAAGTTTTTACTTGACTTCATAGACAATTGTTATAACACCATCTTGTATCAA
>JAVXUP010004668.1:0-27892 GCA_033070095.1 Escallonia herrerae
TATATATATATATATATATATATATATATATATATATATATATATATATATATATATATATTCGCACCATGCAATGAATACCTATACCCGCTTTTCGTTGTTGCACATTGCAACAAGCTGCCATGCATAGGCGGACGGGTTGAGCATGATGACGAGCGCAGATTTTTGGGTTGTAATTAACAATAACATTAGGTTGGCCAAGGGGCATGGCACTCTGGTGATTGGGTTCCCTTGCACTCGGGATTAGGCTTGTCTTCTTGTGTGGTTGTGTTCTAGTGTATGAAGCTATGCTAGAGGCCATGGGCATTATATTATTCTGGATAATTGCCAAAGAAGCGAAAAGGATTTGCCCGAAGATTAGGTGTTACGATGAATCCAAGTGCACCACAAGGTGGTAGTAATATATAGAGTTATGCAAGAAGTGTGTTTGTGGCTGTTTTGGTAACGAAACGTCTAGTGCGTGTTCCAATGGAGGGCCAACCAAAATTGTTCCGACACGGGGACAATTAAGAAACAAGTGGTCTTCCGTTTCTAGCTGGTTCAGGCATGACGTACAAAGGTCTGAAAATGTAGGACTCTGAACTTTGAAGCTTGGTTAGGAGTGGTAGTCTATCCCGGATGGCTTGCCAGAGGAAGTGGATTATTTATTTTGGAGGGAATGGGTAGAGAGCACATGCTAATCCAGCTTGCCGCATCCATGGAAATAGAGTTTACGTTTTGTCCTTTGTTTTGGAGCTCTAGATTTTTGTCCCCTTATAAAATCTCTTATGCAAGACGCTACTAAAAAGACCCTTGCTTTCGTGTCTCTTCATACCCGTCAATCATCAGTCTGTAAATGTGCAGATTTGTGATTGGCCAGGTTTTTCATAGCAAGTGGTTCAAATAGCTTATCTACCAGAGCTTTGTACCACTCATTGTTCTCTATAAGTTCGCAACAGAAAATCTGCATATGCTGTATGAAGAGTGAAGATATCATCATTGATTTAACGAGAGTGGAGCACTCAGCTCTGTTGGGAAGAAGTCCTTTCCAGCTAGCACATTGCTTATTTATTTTGTCGATGAGGTCTCAGAATCTAAGCGCAATATGTGAAAGGCTTCAGAATTAACTTTGCTGGGTTTATTTTAGGGCAAGGTTGGGCTTGAGGGGTTGTTGGGTGCGAAGGCCCAACCATACGACCATCTGATTAGACTTTGATTATAGCCTCCCCCTTAAAGTCTATAACCATAAGTGAGTGTATTTCCGGGAGTTGAAAACTTATCTTTTACCTCACCGTGGGCTGTCTTGGTTTTACATTTTCAAATCGTACAATTAGTTCCTTAGGGCCCGTACGCTTACGAGATTTTTTTTCTGTATTCTATATTCTGTTTTTGGTTTCTAGAATTTAGTATTCAGTTCTAAAATCGTATTGTGTACTTTTACTTTTTTCCGTATCTAGTTTTTCAATTTTTTCTGTACGTTTATCATTTTCATTTTCGTTTTTACCAACTTTTTTTTAAATCAATTCATTAATGGACCCCACTATTTTCATTTCTAGGAAGACCCAGTGAAATGGGTGGTCTAGTTTGGTTAGTGTTTGTTGAAACAGGGTGGTAGATATGAGGGAGAAGAGGTGGTATTCTGATTAGGAGAATATAGTTCGAGGAAAAAGGTGAAAACACCCTTTGGGTGTTTTCAGCTTTTTTGACACTATTTGAAAATTTTATCCAAAATGGAACCGAAAAAACGTAAACATACACGAAAAAAGGCATCTTTTCATCATCATTACAAAAATGAAAACTGAAAAACGTAAACGTACAGCCCCTTAGTGTTTCTAAGTTGCAGCAATGGGAGCAAAAACTAAATTGCGCCTCACATGACCTTCTCGTCGAGAAGACTTGATTTTTTTTTTATAGAAAATATGTGATTCTTTCACGTGTGCAAAAATTTGATTGACTAATGGAAGATTTCTCTCTCTCTCTCTCTCTCTCTCTTGCTTCCTTTCTTCTTTTGCTCCTCACGGTATCAACCTCGCATCATTGCAGCCGTGACCTCCACTAAGCAAACAACCTACCACCATCACAGGCAGTTTCCACGCTACCTCCATATCGCCATGATATGGGATAGAAAAGTTTTGGAGCTCAAAGGCTGGATTGAGTTGGTGTTGAGTTTGTGACTGATAATCTTCAGATCACTGCTGATGTCAGAAAGTATCCAAAATTAGTCGGTGCTTGAAGATGCAATTGAGAAGGGGATGGCATATTAAAGGCCTTTGAAGAGTGTTGCTGCAAAAAACATGCACCGCGTACATTGCGGAACCCGAGTCTGGACAGATGACCTGCAAAACAAAAAACGAGTGATCGCCGGTTGGGGTTCCCGGCGGAGAACTCTCCGATGCTTAAGTCAGAGCGCAACTACATAATAGTAACTCTGAAAAAGCATGAATTGTGTAATTCTCCCATACCTGGAGGGGTAGACCCCTTTATATAGATGTAGGAGAAGACTCTTGGTAGGATTGAGCTGTGGGCCATATGTGTTAGGATCGCGTTAGGATTCTCGAGGATCACGTCACAATCCCTAATAAGATGATCATTGATCTCCCAGTTTGACTGGGATTACTGGGTATTTCCCAATTATTGGGAGTTATATTTGAGTTATATCGTAAGCCCCCCATTTCCTTAGCTAAAATGTTTGACTGAGAAAGTTTATACCTGGTGTCTCGAGACATACGTTAGATTTGTAAGTGATTCTCATCCACTTGTAGGGGTAACAATATTTCTCTCTTTCATATGCTCTGACCTAAGCGGGAGCTTAATCCTTAGAACTTTGCCCAAGTAGGGTGCTAGAACCCTAGCTCTCGAGAGCTAAGTCTTAGAATGTCACCTGAGTAGGCTATTCGGAATCATCTTTAGAAAGACGAATCATGGAATCTCGAGATCCTTTAGGGGCTGTGCCCCATGGTAGCCTCTCTCGGGGAGAGGACACAAAGCATGCAAGTTGTTGCATGTGCTAAGTGTTTGAATGTCCCCTCGAGGGGTCACCTCTCCTTTGGAGGGTGTCCATTTTGTGCAAGTGTGTGTGTTCTTGAGCTCGAGCCGACCACATCATGCTTGCATTTTACTTTGTCGCGAACTCTTATCATCAGCTAAGAGCTGGCAAAGAAGCCTCGTACTCACGCTTGGCTGGGTTTTGAATTGACAAAGAATGGTAGGGGGATGAAGTCCCATAGTCCTTTGCCGTTTCACGGGTTAGAACTGTAGCTAAACCGTTCGGATAGAGCTCGAGCTCTATCATGTCACCCTTGGGGGTGTTCGTCCCTCAAGGGACCGATGGAGCCGGAGTTCACCCAAATACCCTCGGGGGTTTGATGGAACTTAAGAGTTCTCGTCGTACGCGTCCTCAGGGGCGGATAGAGCATGGAGCTCGTGCAAATACCCTCGGGGATTTGACGGAACTTAAGAGTTCTCATCGTACGAGCCCTGGGGGGTGGATGGAGCTCGGAGCTCAAGCAAATACCCTCGGGATTTAACAGAACTTAAGAGTTCTCGTCTTACGCGCCCTCGGGGGCGGATGGAGAGTAAAGCTCATGCAAATACCCTCGAGGATTTGACAGAACTTAAGAGTTCTCGTTGTACACGCCCTCGGAGCCGGATGGAGCGCGGAGCTCATGCAACTACCCTCAAGGGTTTGACAGAATTTAAGAATTCTCGTCATACATGCCTTCGGGGCGGATGGAGCTGGAGCTCATGCAATTACCCTCAAGGGTTTGATAGAATTTAAGAATTCTCGTCATACACGCCCTCAGGGACGGATGGAGCCGGAGCTCATGTAACTACCCTCGAGGGTTTGACAGAATTTAAGAATTCTCGTCATACATGCCCTCGGGGGCGGATGGAGCCGGAGCTCATGTAATTACCCTCGAGGGTTTGACGGAATTTAATAATTCTCGTCATACATTCCCTCGGGGGCGGATGGAGCTGGAGTTCATGTAATTACCCTCGAGGGTTTGACGGAATTTAAGAATTCTAGTCATATGCGCCCTCGGGGTTTGCTCGTCCTTGTTGCCGCGGTGCTAAATAAGAAGCCGCGGGTCATGGAGCCCGTAATATGGTAGCTGTGGCGAACCTTTATGTCTGATAAGACATAAGGTATTAAGCCTGTATAGGAATGATCTCATAAAATATAAAGCCCCCCGGCCTTTGAGAAGGCGTGGATATATAAAGACGGCTTTTAAGCCCATATGTAGAGTCCGGTTGCAAGAAGACCTGTGGGAGCAATATAGAAGACCATAATCTGCTTGCTCGACTGGATGAGCATATAAAGCTTGAGGACGTGTAGTTCGTCCAAGCAAGATGCCACTGATGATCATAAAGTAGCTGTCACAGTTCATCAATATACTGAAGCAACTAGATTCAGTTTGCTGGTCGCATGAGCTTGAGCTTGCAGTTGTACCGGCATATTAATGATGCTTATTAGCAGAGACTGACGATATTCTCTGATTCACTGATCGAGGTCACCGTGTGACCGAACATCACGAGATAATAAGAAATGCCAAGTCAGCAAGAAGCTACAGCAGAAACTCTAGGCGTGACTTTTAGTCGCAGGGTGCTGTGAATTTGTTCCTCGCTTTATGAAGCGATTTATATTTTACTGTTAATACTTGCAGGCGTAGTTTAAACCCTTGCAAGAAATAAAAGTACATGACTGAAAAAACAGCCTCTGAAGCAATAAAACACATGAACTTACAAGTTCAACTACGTTTTTAACACAGAATTAAGAATGAACTTACAAGTTTAACTATGTTTTTAACACATAATTTAAGAGCGGTGTTTTAGTCATAGCGGCCCCATTAGGGTTTTGTCGATTAGCCGACAGAGGTGTGTTGCACTGCATGTCAAGGTGAGCTTAAAATGTCATATCAATCGGAAGCTTTGACATGTAATGTGCTCACGCCAACGGACGCAACTGCATCATACTAGACAAAAAAATTAAAGAAGTCTAGGTAATAAAAGTGCACAGGAAGCAGCCTTTAGGAAGACTTGCTAGCGCCTAAAATCGTAGTCGCTTAATTTTTAACGACACATAGTTGACGAAATGTGCTCAGCCTTTAAAGAAAGTGCGGCACTTGCGAATTTAAATGAGACCTTATGGGTCTTTAATCTAAATAGGCTTTTTTGACTGTTAAAAGCTTAATACTTTTAAAAGCGTGTGGCCCAAGTCGAATAAATAAAAATCACAAGTATGCATTTTTCATAACCAAAAAGACTAATACTTTAAAAAGTATGGCATATGTCCAAATGGTGAATACCATGTGGGTCTAAAATACTAATATGCATAATTTTGGAAGGATTGCATAATTTCTTTAAAAAAGAAAGAGTGCACCTATTTTAATCGGTCTGCCCATTTCCTTTTTGGACAGAAGGCCAGATCTGGCCATTGAAACGACAGCGATAGCACCGGTGGGCACGGTGGTGCAAGCCTATCGTGGTGGTGATGGCGCTGCCTTGCTGGTGGTCACGGTGGCGCGCATCTCGAAGGAGGAGGCCGGTGTCGCAACGTAGCTCGATGAAGGATGCCGCAATCGGTGGCGACGGCATTGTTGGCACTAGGACAGAGGTCCTTAGTGGCGGCAGGTGATTAGATCTTGACCAGTGGCGCAGGTCATCGGGGCGCCCTAACTATAGACAACTCGTTATCGCCGGTCGCAACGGCTCAGATTTGAACGAACCAGGTGGTCAAATTTTGCGGGGGTGCTGTAGTACGGCGCCACTATGGCGACGACGATGGGAGTGAAGCTGCGATGGTGCGGTGTCGGCGCCTTGCCAGAAGAATTGACAAGACGGCGGCGATCAGCTTCTTGAATTTGAATGTTGCCTTCGCTGCTTCGACGATGTCACGGCGGTGGTCGGTCGACGAATGGTATGGTGATTGGGCGCAAGTGCAGTGGTGACGATGGCTCACAGTGACGGTGCTTCTCCGTCTTCTGTGTTGCTTTTTTTTTTGGTTGAGTCGTGATTGTGTGGCTTCTCCGGCAGCTTAGCAGCTACGAAGGTGGATTTGTGATGAGGAACTATTTCTCGGTAGGCCATCGCGGGTCTTCTACGAAATCGGTGGCGATGGCGCAACGTCATGGCGCGATGTCAGGGTGCTTGGCAGTGGTGCCATTGTCGTAGGTTACCGTGGAGTTGATCCAAAGAATGGCGGCGAGGTGACGCCGTCAAAGAAGGGGAGGCCCACGGTGGTGGGTGACCTGATTATGCGCGACACCGTCGGTAGGGTGACCCATGGTGCAACGGCACTGTGGCATGGCTTCTCCATGGTTCTTTTTTTTTCTTTGGGATGTTTCGGTTACATCGCCGAATATAAAGGCAGTAAAACCCGTCTTTTGGCGGTAGCGCTAAGTTGTGACCAGTAGCATTGTGGCGATGGCTGTGACGGTTGGGAAGCATACCCTGCATCCACGACACTGCTACTACTTTTGGCTTTTTGACGGAGCTGCCATGCCGTTGGTAGCTCTGCCATATGGCTGTCGGCAACACTTTGCTGTAATATCTTTTTGCCTTTGACGACAATTCAATCTTGGAGACCCTTGGCGACGATGGTTCTGTCGGTGGTTCCAACCCAACACCCTCGGAGGTGTAGATACAATTGTTGAATTTTCTTGAGATTAAACGGCTAGGTTGGCGGGTCCCACTGATGGCTCCAATCTGTTGCTGCTAAGAATATGCACCGAGTACATTGCGGAACCCGAGCCTGAACAGATGACTTGCAAGACAAAAAATGAGTAACCGCCGGGTGGGGTTCCAGGCGAAGAACTCTCCGATGCTTAAGTCAGAGTGCAGCTACAGAATAGTAACTTTGAAAAAGCATGAATTGTGTAATTCTCTCATACCTGGAGGGGTAGATCCCTTTATATAGCTGTAGGAGAAGACTCTTAGTAGGATTGGGCCGTGGGCCAGATGTGTTAGGATCCTTGAGGATCACGTCACAATCCCTAATATGATTATCATTGATCTCCCAGTTTGACTGGGATTGTCGGGTGTTCCCTAATTATTGGGAGTTATATTTGAGTTATATCAAAGGGCAAGGACAACGATGGTTCAGTGGCCCAGGGCAAGGGACAGGGTGGAAGGTGCTTGGTTTTTTGTGGGAGAAATAGGGGGATTAAAAGTAGTGCAAGAGCAGACGGTGGAGATGAGGAGTTGAGGGAGGCGGGAATTGCCCCATAGGAGATTAAGGTTTGGAGGAGATGACGGTGGTTAAGCTGCGGTGTAGTCAAGAACATGGTGGAGGTATGTTTCACACGCGCGCGCGCGCACGCACAAACAATTGTTGGTGGTGGAAAAGTTGGATGAAAGATGGTGAATATGGTAGTACTAGTCAATTAATAGTTGGAGATGGTGGTAGTGCTTTTGCACTTAATGATTACAATGATGGTGGTGGTGGTGTGGTTGGTACTTAGAGATCATGGTGGTCCCGTTGGGTTTGATAGTTGGCCATGGCAGTTGTGGGTGGTATTTGTGATGGTTGGTATCGGTGGCAACGGGGGTGGAATTAAAGGAGAAGAAAGGGTACAAGGAGATAATAATTTCTTAGCACGATTACTCAGATACCCCTTTGAGAAGGCACGTGGATGACACATGTAAGCGGTAACAATAAATTGATTTTGGACTCAATTGTTGCAACATAAAAATTTCCAGATGTTAAATATTAATTTTGAAACTTTTTAGGTCCTAAGCGAGACAAAGGCAAACTACAAGAGTTGAATTGCAATAATTTTAAGAAATTTTTTTTCCATAATTCTAAAAAAAAAAACTGTAAGCAATATAATGGAAAACTATCATCCTAAATTCGTCACCAGAGTTCGGACTTCGGAGGTATATCCGGTCATAGCTGAGAGCGTAAGCGAGGATTGAGGAGATTCCCAAATGGCGGACCTCCCTCAAGCCAACACACAGGGCTTGGATCATATGCCGTCGGCAATCCTGGCCACGATATTAACAAAGCTCGACGTGCTTTCAATCTGCTCCGTCGCGTCCACTTGCAAGACCTTCAAGATCTGCGCTTCTCAAATCCTCTCCTTCCTCCCCAACTTCCACCTCCTTGTAAGCCCCGTCTCTACTAATGCCTTAATCAAACACACACGTCGTCCGATTGGACATCGTTGGTTCCTAATTTATGTCGATTTCTAGGATATTGCGCCGTCAATGGACTTGTTGAAGCCGCTGCTGCCTTTAAACCCTCACATTCAAAGCATCAAGGTTGACTGCACTCGACTCGATGATTCTTCGATCGATTACCTCCTCCGGCCGTCATTGCAAGACCTCTGCCTCCAGAATTGCTCCGATTTTAGCGGGAAGCTTCTTGCCGAGGTCGGCGGGCGATGCAAACACCTAAGGTTTGTCATTTCCACCGAATTTTACCCCAGCATAAAGTTTTTGTGTGGATATGCTTGGACAACTTGAACTACTTTCGGTCGCTGGTAACGTTGTTGTGATTCTGTGTTTGTATGATTCCGGATTTGTGAAATTGATTGTACGTTAAGGGATGTTGGTATTAGCAATGCGTACTTTTACTTGTCTTCAGGTCTCTGTGTTTGGCTTCAGTGGCTGACAAAAGAGGGCGGTCTATTGATGTATCTGATCTAGAGGAATTACTCAGCGGTTGCACTCAATTGGAAGTAAGGTTTTATTGTTGAATGTGGAAATAAATTTATTGAACAAGAATCAAGCACTAAAAGTTTCAGTAAGAGAATTTATGGGATCAGTGATCGGCGAGACTATTATTTTTGTGTCGGTGTGCCCGCTAGGTCAAATATGCTTAGGAATCGGTTAGATCATGATAGTGTCCTCGATATGTCGGTTGCACCTCTTTGAAACAAGCTTCTTTTTCCCTTCTCTTTTTTTGAAGTGTGTCAGTTGTCAACAACTTTTTCAAGTAGACTTCATAGGGGATGTCAATTTTCTTTAGGACATTATGATAGTCAAAAGTTCTAGAAAGGACAGGACCGCGACAACCCCAACTTACACAGCCACCGTATGAATCGACAAAAGGATTGGATTGTGCAGTTCAAGAGGAGTAATGAAGCAAACTTTATCACATTATAGCTGGTTTTTGGGCTGCAAGTCTTTGAAACAAGTGTGTTTTCCGTTTTTTGAATGTGTCTAGGGCAACGCTTCATTGGACGTTTACTTAAATGCTTGCTTACAAAAAAATCGCTTCACTGGACACCATATTTCAGACTTATTGACGGTGTGTTTATTTCTTCGGTATCATTAACAATATGTAAAAACCTTGTATTTGTTTGCTTTTTATGCGTGTGAAGACACGGTCTTCTCGTTTAGAGTTTGAAGGTAGAAGGAGAAAAGGAGGAAGGATAATAGACGTTTCTGATGCACACTAAGCAATAAAAAGGAGATGACAGTACCCTGAAAGGGAAAAGAAGTTGTGAATTAGAATGAATGGTAGGAGAGACAATAAACCACGGATACAGACTCGAAGAAGATGAAGAGTAGAAAAGAGGAAAGTAGAGCTGAAGAAGCCTCTTGCAAACTTTCAAAATTTTACGGCTTGGAGGGTCTTTTGGGCTCATTTCAAGTAGCAGAAATCAGTCCTCTTTATAGGCTTACAAACCCCTATAATCAGGTGAAATTTTCCAAAGTCCCCTAGTGCCCATGAAAAACCTCAAATACAAATATATTACTGCATGTTCGTATCAAAACTTATAATTAACTTAACTAATTAGACCCATTTGAAACATTAAAACAAACATGTATTTAGTTATAGACATGATTTATTCTTAGAGGTTGCTGACCTTATCTTCTAATGTTGTAGAACTCAACAAGTATTTTGTGCACCATTTACATCTAGTACTTTGATAACCAACATCATCAAGCAAGAGAACTTGTCTGAAATGGGTATGGAAACCATTCTTTAACTTTTTGTTCTCAAGCAATCTGGTGTTAACAACATATGAAGCCAGCAGAATAGGTGATATCTTAAAGCTAAATGGCAGTTGCCTTCTACTATATACAAGTAGAGGAGGCTTCCTGCTTGTCAATTACACCATCGTTTGCAGAGCAGAGAAGGCTTCCTGCGTTTGAGTGTCTGGATGAGTGATGACCAATGTGTCTTTAGAGTGAGGTGGATCTTCTTACGTCTTCCTTTGGATGCAGGGTGGGTATGGGAACAGTCTTCCTTTGGATGCAGGGTGGGTATGGGAACATTTGGAAAGGAGATCGACAGGATAAAGAATTTGTTGTGCTAGGAATGCTGACTCACTTTCAAAATGCACTTCGTCTATTTTGAACTTCATATGGACCTCGTGGACCAATGTCTAATGGTGGACTTTGGCTTTTTAGTATATTAAGATTAAGATACAATATTTGGCACTAAATTTTATTTGGTTTTAAAATAGTCAACTAGGGTGGCGAATGCCTAGTTCCACTAGTATTGGGTTCGATTTAGATATTCCAAAACCTTGAGGAGGTTAATGGAATTATCCCCTATTGAAACCCAGTCTCAGCGCAAGCCCAAGCCTGGTCTTAGCGCTTACCTTCCTACTCTAGAATCTAGTTCATTTATATATATTGGATAGCAAGTTGAATTCTGTCTGGCAATCTGGCTACTCGATGGACCATCTAAAACCATTTTTTACTGAATTCCTTGTTTAAAAATAATGTGTCCTTTGATTTATGTTAAAGTTGGCAGGGGCGGGAAGGGGCAAGTGGAAGCGTTTACTCTATCTTAACAGAGAAACTAGCTCATCTAAATCCTACCTATTTGCATGTTTTTTTTTTTTTACCTGTTGTCCTGAGTTGATTATCCTGGATTTCTTTTCAATTTTTTATTTTGAGATCAAGGAGGGGTGGGGGGTGTGGAATAGATCAATTTGATAGTTAATATGGACTTAGAAGTACGCTTGGCTTGCCACTCACCCCGTCCCTTATACATTGTGTTGAGCCTAGAGGTTCTTTGGGTTCATTCTAGTTTTATTCAATGTCTTATAAACTTATATGGTATGTTCCTGACTACTTTCTTATTCTGCAGACACTGATCCTGACATTCGATGTCTCAATATTTCCTCGGCATAATTTTTCTCGCATATGGGCTTTGGCATCCACAGATCTCACCCATCTTGAGATAGGGTACATATCTGCAGTTATGGTGACTGAACTGCTTAGCCCAGCTTTGGGGCCTCATTCATCAAGTAATATTCGGCCATCTATATTGCCTAAAATCCAGAACTTGTGCCTTTCAGTGGACTATATCACTGACACTATGGTCAGTATGATATCTAAGAGTCTCGTCTCCTTAACCCATTTGGATCTTCGAGATGCGCCCATTATAGAACCAACATTTACGTTTGATCTCACCAACTCTGGACTTCAACAGATTAATCCACATGGAAAATTGAAGCACCTTTCTCTGGTCCGAAGTCAGCAGTTTGTAGGTACATACTTTAAGCGAGTTAATGATCTTGGGATCCTCTTAATGGCTGACAGATGCTCAAGCATTGAAAGTATATATCTTGGTGGCTTCTGTCGGGTTACTGATACAGGTTTCAAAACAATTTTGCATTCATGCTCTAACTTATTCAAGCTTAGCGTGTCTCATGGGACGCAGCTTACTGATTTGGTATTTCATGACATGTATGCAACTTCCCTTTCCCTTACACATGTTAGCTTAAGATGGTGCAATCTTTTAACAAACCTTGCAGTCAGGCGATTGGCATCTAATATGGATCTTAGTGTTCTTGACTTGAGAGATTGTAGAAACCTTGGGGATGAAGCCCTTCGATCCATCAGTACGCTTCCTAAACTAAAAACCTTATTGCTAGACGGCTCTGATATCAGCGACATGGGATTGTCCTACTTAGCAAAGGGAGTGATAGGTTCGCTTGTTTCATTGTCTGTTAGAGGGTGCAAGAGACTTACAGACAGATGTGTCTCCTTTCTATTTGATGGCACTTTTAACAAGGAATTGCAAGAATTGGACCTGTCAAATCTTCCTAACCTCTCTGATGCCAGTGTGCTCTTGCTAGCAAGAAGTCGGGTTCAGATCCTTGAACTCAGAATGCGACAGTGTCCACTCATAGGGGACACCTCTGTCATGGCATTAGCGTCAATGCTGGTTGACGAGGGCACGTGGCACGGAAGTTGCTTGCGATTATTGGATCTGTATAATTGCGGAGGAATAACACCACTTGCTTTTCGATGGTTAAAGAAGCCTTACTTCCCAAGGCTGAGATGGTTGGGAGTTACAGGGAGTCTGAACAGGGATCTGGTAGATGCTGTAGCTAGAAGTAGACCATTCTTGCATGTGGCACTTCGTGGTGAAGAGCTGGGGAGTAACCAATGGGATAACGTGGACGATATATATGTGCACGATTATGAGGAAGTTGATGAGCTTGAACAATGGCTTCTTGAATATCACAACGGGACTGATGATGATGATGATGAAGAAATGGAGGATGCTGAAAATATTGCAGAGATGATGGCCTAATTTGTAGAACTTGTGTGTATCTGTACATGACTTGTGTAATTTTTGTTCCTAGACACTATCCTGGCTGCCAGGATAGTGTCTCCACTGTAGCGAAACAAGATTAACCGCCAGTATATTCTGGGAAACTGTCACTCCTGCTTGGATGCTTTGTAAAATTGTCAAAATGATGTTATATTCGCCAGTATATTCCGTGGTTTGGTTGTATAAATTTATGGTAAGCTGTCCCTTACAAATCTCACAGCAGATACAGGCTTTCACTTAGAATTCAAGACGTGTTCTGCGAAATCTCATTATGATGTATAAAATTGACTTGAGATAATTTCAAAACATTTGGACTGCTTTAGATGCTGAACCACGTGCGCGCGGCTGATAATTCGAAGCTTAAATCAAATGACATCTTCCATTATCCTTGAGTTGGATGCTCCCGAAAGCCTTCGCTGTCTGCTACGAAAGTTGATGATCTGAGGCTCTCTTCTTTACCCGGATTGGTCGTTCTTAGAGGGGAGGGGGAAGGGATGGAAAAGCTAGAAAAATCTTAAGGCGATGCTTGATTGAAAAGGGAGACGAGAAATTGGCTGAAAGTAAAAACTGGAAAATGAAATCGTTTTTCTTCTCTTGAATGTTCTACTTTTAATTATTGATGATGATGATGATGATTGCTCAATTGAGAAACAAAAGTAAAATCTAAAGAACTATACAATACAAGTACAATGAGTAGATGAATAGCCAACAGATTTTCTAGAAGCCCCTGCTAAGGTTCTTTAACAAGGATATAATGGTAAACTGGACCGACCCGGCCCGGTTCTGGCCCGGGCTTGCCCGGCCCCGTCCATGAACAGTAGCGGCCCAGCACAAGCGGGCTTGGGGCCTGGGCCTGGACCAGGCCTTCAGATTCTGCGAAAAAGCCCGGCCCGGGTTTGCCCCGGCCCGAAGTCGGCCCGGTTCTGGCCCAGTCTGGCGGCCCGGGTCTGGCCCGGTTTTGGCCCCACCACTTGTTTGAATTTTTTGCTTTTCCCCCCTTTCTTCCACCCCTTTTCCAAAATTTCACTTTTACCCCCCCAACAGCAATATAACGGCTAGTTTGGGGGGTATTTTAGTCTAACCTATATTTTTCAACTCCTTTACACTCTTACCCTCCCCAACAACTATAAACGGATAGTTTGTAGGGGTATTTTGGTCTTTTGTGAAGTTTCTAAAATCTATAAATTCACACCATTTCTCTCTAATTTTTCACACCAATCTTCTTACTCTCTCTTACCTAAACATTCTATATTTCTACAAGCTTTGCTACTATTTTCCTCTCCAATTACTACTCTTGCTAATTACTACTAGTATTTACTAATTAGTACTCTTGTTTATTAATTACTAATCTTGCTAAATTCTTTTTAATTACTAACTCTCTAATATTTGTTACTCGTTCATTCTTTTAATTGTTATTTCTTATTACTACTCTTATACTTGTGTATTTAGTTACTCTTACAAAGTTTAGCGTGAAATATGGCTGGATTATTGAAGAAAATGAGGCGTGCATCGTCATCACGAAAAACATCATCATCATCGCAAGCACCACCACCAGCACAAGCGCCAGCGCCACGGCCATCACAAACACCAATCCAAGCACCAACACAACCATTCGTTCCTGGACGAATGAGTACAGGCTGTATGATAGATACCCAAGCCAATTGGGAGTTCAATCAAAACATTCCAGATTTTGAATACACGCCTGATGAAGACCCCCCGCATTATAGTCAAGGACGCAGCTCGGTTGGCGAAGCTACTACTCCGTGGCATAATCTCAACCCTATGCCTGGTCATGATGAAGAAGGGCCGAGCAATGCCTCCGGTAATGAGCCAGAAGTCCAAAAGGGGAAAAAAAGAAAGCCGAGTGTTGGAATCATTTTGATGAATTACGGTGGACGGCATCCGAAAAGCTCGATGTAAGTACTGTGCTAAATTATTTTCGTCTGGTAGTGGTAATGGACATCTTAACAGGCATTACCCTCAGTGTGCACCTCGACAAGGCCACGTCGAACCTACCCAAACGCAGTTATCTTTTGACGGTAAGTTATTTGTTTATAATCAGCGAGAGCAAAGAGACGGTCTCGCTGAATTTGTTATTCATGATGAACAAGCCTTTTCTTTTGCCGATAATCCTAAGCACTCTAGATATATGAACACATACGTTCAACCTTTGTACAAAAAGGTTCATAGAAACACAACTAGATCCGATGCACTCCGACAGTACAATGCTGCTAAAGCACGCCTTATCGATTATTTCGATAAATTTGACGGTAAAGTTAGTCTTACTTCTGATATTTGGCAATCTCCTTTACTTTTGTTAGTTATTCTTGTGTGACCGCTCATTGGATTGATGCAGATTGGGTTATGCACAAGAGAATCATCGCTTTCGAGCACTTCCCTTATCCGCATGATGGAATGAACATTGCTATTCTTATATTAAAAGCATGCACCACATTTAAAATTAAGGATAAGATTATGAGTGTTAGTTTTGATAATGCTTCTAATAATAAAGTTGCTGTTGCAGCTTTAAAGGAGACGCTTCAACCTGTACTTAATGGTGAATTATTTCATGTTCGCTGTGTTTGTCACATTATTAATTTAATTGTTCAAGATGGTTTAGCTGCTGCAGGAGATATTCTTCTCAAAATGAGGGGTATGACAGCGTATGTTAATAGCTCGAGTCCGAGAACACAACAATTTAAAACGTTGTGTGTTCAATATAATATGCCTCGCAGGAGAGCAGTTACAGATGTGGTCCACAGGTGGAACTCTACATACCACATGCTTTTACACATTCTGGCATACCGAGAAGTCTATACGCATTTTCTACTAACCCAGTTCCCAGCCGGCTTGCCAACTCAAGAGGAATGGCAGATGGCCACATACCTAGCTGAATTTTTGGAGGTATTCTACACGTCTACCAATTTATTGTCTGGTACGTACTATCCCACCTCTCCTCTCGCTGTAATAGAAATTCTGAAGATGGCTACAATGTTAACAAAATGGAGATATATAGGACCCTTTAAGGAAATAGTAAAAGTGATGGATCAAAAATTTAATAAATATTGGAGTAAACTGCCTGCTATTTTTACTGTGGCTACTTGTTTAGATCCTAGGTTAAAGTTGCATGGCGTGAACGCCTCGATACAAGAGATATCGAAATTAATGTGCTACACAGCAGAGGAGACAACCGCATTCACAGCAAAAGTGAGCAAGAGGTTTGAGGACTTGTTCAACGTCTATCGTAATTCTGCTGACGTGCGCGGGCGAGCTACATCATCATCCACTGTTGAGAGGTATTATGCGCCATACCTTCAGGGCTTTGAACATCTAGTAGCAAGACAACTACCAGGTGAAGGTACTTCTAATTCGGCAGGTTCGTATACTTTTTCCTCTTTTAATGAGATTGGTGTATATGCAAATACTGATCATTATTCTGATTTATCAAGGCAAGAACAGGTTAATTTTAATTTGTTAAATTTTTGGAAACAAAATCAAAACATGTATAAAACTTTATCCCAAATTGCACGGGATGTACTGCCAGTGCAAGCCTCCACGGTTGCTTCAGAGTCGGCATTTTCAGCCAGCGGGAGGGTTTTGGATGACAGGAGGAGTCGTCTTAACCCCGAGTCGCTCGAGCTATGTGTATGTTGGAAGGATTATCTTGATGCGAAATACCGCGAGCAAGATAAACCGATTGATGATAGGAAGAGCAGTGACTCGGATATTGAAGTACTTCTGGATGATTAGGTAATTTGTTTTTATTTTCCTCTTTTGATCCTTTTGGTTGACGTTGCAGATTTCTTGATCTTTGATTGCTGATATTTTGGATAGACATGCATTATTATTTTGATTGTTAGAATTTTAAGAATAAATTTTTTCACAAAATATACTTTTTTTTCATATATATAAAATAAATTTTTACAAGCAAGATATATATTTTTTCGTATATATAAAAAAATAGGTAACTTCGCCTGTTTGTTTACAAGCAGCCGGTCCCAAGCCCGGATAAAAGGAGGAGGGCCTATGAATACATTTATTATTTTTCTATATAAATTGTTATGTGTTAAGATTTTATTAATAAAGCTCACCAAGAAGAGTATGAAAATGTTTAACATATAATAAAAAATATAATGGCTAACAAATAAATATGTATATACATACATACATATATATGTATATTACTTATAATGAAATAAAAGGATAAAGATTAGGTTCGTTAAATTGTGAATATTGCCTAGAGATGAAATTTAAAATTGAATAACAAGAAAAGAAAAAAAAAAAAAAGGGCCCGGGCCCGGCCCAAGCCCGGCCCTAGATATTGGGCCTAGGGCCTGGACTGGGCCTAGGTTTGCCTTCGGCAGGCCCGGCCCGGCCCGGTTGGCAGCCCCACTGGCCCGGCCCCACAGCAGGCCCGATGGGCTTGGGCTGGGCCGGCCCAAGCCCGGCCCTTTGACAACTCTACGCTAGAGGCAGCTATACCTAATTAATGCTCCTCAACGAAGTCTCTTAAGAGTACTATTTAGTATTTGTCTTAAAAAGATTATCCTTAATATTGTCCTTTATTTCTTGGTCAACTATTGAGAAACTGTTTATGGACAGAGACCGAAAAATCCATCACATTCACCTGCCTTTCCATTTTCTTTTTTTCCACTCAAAAGCCATCTTATTAGTGAACAAGTGTTACGTTATGGTGTCTGGAAAGTCACGAACAATCTTTATTCCCAATCTTCTTAGTGATGGATATGGACCAAATTGATATGTTTGGAGTACAGATAAAAACTAATTTTAGCAGATAAACATGAATGTAAACATTATAATCACGAGAGATTAATGTAGAGTTTATTTTATTTGTTCATTTCGGTCAACTGCTACTAAAATTATATAGTACATTCTCGAGTATTTATACATACATATATATATATATATATATATATATATATATATATGACATCCTCTTATGAATTAAATAACTCGTTCGTGTGTATCTCATAGCATGGGGTTTTTTATTTGGGATTGTATCGTAAGACTAAAGCCTCGTTAGAACTACACAATTCAACCCAAACTTTACCGTAAGAACTAAACATATAAGGCTACTTTTTTGGAGGCTACTTTTTTGGACCCCAAATCTGATACGATAACTAAACTAAAAAAGATTACTGTGTGAACCTCAAGACTCCAATGTGAAATGAAAAGTGAGCTAAGTTACTCAGGCTTGACACCATTTTTTGCACTATAGTTTGTTTGTAAGCTACTTAGTGAATCGAAATCAAAAGAGTTAGACGTGAGTAACCTTCTGGGTTTCAATTTTTTTATATGTACTAGCTAGACTTTCGCCAGTTTGAGTTGACAAAAGCTCAACTTGTAAGGCTCACGAGGTAGTACATAATAAGCATCGTGTCTAATACAATTGTTCGCCGTTGAACTACAAAAAGTTTTGAGCTAAAAGGTATGTAGCGAAGATGATAAGAAAAAATTGAATGAAACAAATCATGTTTGAGGCAATTAGACTTTTTTTCTCCTAATTTTTAATCTTTTTAAGACGTTGCAATTAATAATGTAAAAAAAAAATAAAAAAAATTCCCCTACACGGTGTGGATTTTGTAAGGGATGTTTGCATTCAATGAACCTAATACATGTCCAGGTTCAATGAATGTTGTAGGTATTTAACCCGGATTACCCGTGCAGGATCTGCTACATTTCTTCCTTCTTCTCGTTTTTCTGTTCCTTTTTGTCCTTAATTCTTTTAATTTCTTTGTATTCTTCTTATAAAAATAATGGTCGGAGAAAACAATGCAAACCACGTGCATGCAAAACTGCAAAATGATGTTACGATGAGATTCAGGGGCGGATCCCAAATCGTGTACTACGAGGACCGGAAGTTTGTAAAACTTAATCTTGAAAACTAATTTAGTGAGGGAACAATTGATTTCAAATTTCTTTTTTATCATTATCGTAACAAAAGAGAAATTTTATGATGTTTCGAACCGTGCATTAGTCACTTCACATGTGCGACTAGTGATATCAGTTTAAGTTTAACCAAAAATTCTTGACCCTCACATTTCATCAAGAAGTATGAGTGTGTAGAGAAATCGTGCGAAGACAAATAAATTTCTGTTGAATTGTTGATTTCATAAATAACTAGCTATCACACTTGAAAAAATGCTGTAGACGATCTGAAAAAGGCAAAAGCAAGGGATCGTACCATCAACATATCGAATCACACTACTTGGCATGGACAATCTAATTTTCGTAACACATATGTTGTACATAAACCCACCCTCTCCCCCCACCCCCAACACTACCCCCACCATCTGGCTTGCCTCGCACTCGATATGGTTATAACTATTTAAATTTGGCTTCCGCGAATGGCAGCATCGATATTCATAGAACCTGAAGAAGTAGACTTCTATCTCTACTACATTAAATTTTCCTGCTTAACACTAAAAAATAAAAAGAAGAAGAAGAAGAACTTGACAAATTTAGGTTTTCAAAAATAGGGTGCGACCAATGACTGACGGTCCCGGAGTGTAACGCCCCCGAAAATTCGAAGCTCTGTCGCCCCGAACTCTCTGGTCGTTAACCTACCAGATCACATCAAACCTGTCAAACCTGTTTACTAACACATATTCCAAATCATCTAATTCAGCATCAACTCAGATTTCTCAAAATACTAGATCATAATTGCTTAGCTTAAACTATTACAGTTTAAGTTCTTCGCAATTTAAATTTCCTACGAACAAATTTGCAGTACCGACCTGCACAGGGGTTTTACTATACAGTGGTGATGAGCTCACCGAAACTTCATGCAGACTCTAACCCATTCCCGAACTTGCTACAGCTTATCATTACCTGCAGAAGGAAGCCAAACGGAGGGTGAGCTTTTGAGAGCTCAGTAAGGTCGCACAAGGACTACCAATAGGATTACAAAACGATTTCAAAGAATCCAATTAACGAAAATTTTCAGAATACTTCAGATGGTCAAAAACTTAATGACTTCCAAAAGGATCAAAACTCATCAGAAATAGATACCAAAATAAACCAGAACAAACATGACCGATTCCAAAAAGAACAATCGATAATAAATCATTTCTAAAGTCATCATTTTCAAATACAATGAAGGTTTTTTTAAAAGATTTTAACAGAAGCACAGATCATTTCAGATAATACTTTTCAGACATTTCCTTAATAATCATGGCAGTGTACAGAGCAGATAAAATAAAAAATTAACGTTGATCCTGGGCGGTCGCGATGCCATTCCGGCAAAGCACAGAAGTGTACACATGCATGATGTACTAAAATGCTAGTCCACTTAGGTACTAGCCTGCTTTTTCCTACAGGATTCAGACCAGCCTTATTACGCCCTCCCACATAATAGAAACTCAGGTCAACAAAGAAAATCAACAATATCAATGAGCCTTAACATAAGCTCAATCACCGAAATCAATTCGGATTCCAATAACAATAATCATACTGGCATAAGTCAGCATTCAAAATTTTCATAAGAAAATCACAGATAAACAACAAAGACGATTGCGAATAAATATCAGATTTGGACATAACAATTGAGAAGAATGGATACAGACAATGATCAACTTTGCTCAGCATGCAATACATGCGAACATCACAAGAATTCCAAATAATTGAGTTAGGTTCAATATTAGGGTTTTCTGGGCAATAACATGCTGATAGCCATACAGAATTCAGAGTTCGGCATTAGCCATAAATAAATCAAATGAGTACTTACGAGTATGAGCAATAGAATAAGGGTTTGAACAAAGTCCTTACCCTAGGTTCAGATAGAATTCCTTACCTGGATCCGTAGCTAAATTATCCTAACCGGAAGTCTTTAGCTTTAACCTAAACGGAATAATTGAATCATTAGAATACAGCCTACAGAACAAGATTATAACTTAAGATGAACTCACACATACTCCCAAAATGAACCCCCCTCTCCAGGTATGTAAAATTACTGAAACGCCCCTGAGGTGTAAAATTACCAAAATGCCCCTATCTGATTTAAATCACCAAAATGGTCTTTTCGTGAGTAAAATCACTACAACAACCTTACCATATGCAAATTTATCCAAAAATATGTTTCTTAGGTCAAATTACTAAAATACCCCTTCGGGGTGGTAAATTACCAAAACACCCTCCTGTTACACTTTAATCATCAAAATAACTTTTTGATAAGCAAAGTCACTAAAATAATCTTACTGTATGTAAATTTACTTCAAAATACCTCATATCAATAAAATTACCAAAATGCCCCTTTCAGGGTGATAAATTACCAAAACACCCCCGGGGGTTTCCGGCACCGGAAAAATCTCTCAAAATGCTATTTTAAGCATCCTAATATCATTTATATACTAAAAGGCTTTTAGAAAATTTTTGCCAGAAAATCTCAAACCAGTGTCTGATCGAGCGCTAAAAGGTCAGTTTGGCGAAAAATACCTATCAATCTCAGAATGGCCCGAAATTTTAGAATATGAACCATATCAGTAAAATAAGATTTTTTTAAAATTTTCAAATCAAAATAACTTGGTTTGCTATGCTAAATAATTTGATAAAGTTCTTTAATCGGTACCCCGATTTAGCACTCTTTGTGGATCCCAAAAATTCCTGAAAAATTCCAGAGTGTGTTCTCGTAAAACTATTGTGGGTTACTGTTTTGTACTTTGTCTAATTTTGGTTTTAACTATTTTAATAAATCGTGCAAAAAAACTGCCCAAATAAATTTTCTAGTATTAGCGACAAAAACAACTACTATTCCAATCATAGCACCTAGTATTTCACCTTCACCACACAAACTTATCTTCTTCCTTGTTCTTCTTCACTGTCGCAGCCATTATGCACACCCAATTCGCATACACCTACCTGAAATCTGGCCAACCCACTTAATCACTCTTCTAGCACATAATTTTCATACTTAAACACATAATTTACACACATATATGCTCTATCACCCTTGATCACACACGCCTGAAACACACACACACACACACACTGTCACTGAAACACGCAGTTGTTTCACACAGGAGCAGCTATGCTGCTGCTGCTTCCCATACCCCTCTTCCCTTCACCAATTCACGTATAAAACGCATGAGCTACCTAGGTTCCATCCCCCACTACTCACTGAATCCACACACTCAATACCCACACCCACGGGAATCACTACCGAATTACTCATAATCAGATTACATGGAGGTTACCTTGCGGAAAAATTTTCCATATTTTCCCGAATCTTTTTCTTCTCCTCGGTTTCCTTCCTCTCTCTCTTTTTTTCCAGCCAAGCACCATCCTCTGCTTCTTCTCTTTTCTAGCTCATTTCTTTGTTTTCTGCTGCTGTCCACTGTTTGTTCTTCTGTTTTTCGAATCTCTCTTTTGTTTTCTTTTTTTCCCCCTTATCCAATCTATTATTTAATAGTTTAATTTAGCTTAGTCATTAACCTAGTAGGAGATGACCAACTTAAATAAAAAGTTCATAATTTACTTTTATAAAATTACAGAAATGCCCCTAAACTTTACATATTTTCAAAAAGACCCCAAAACTTTCTATAATTACCTTTAAGCCCTTCTAAAATTACGAAAATGCCCCCAGAATTTCAAAATTTACGTTTTTGCCCCAAATTTCTTTTAAGCTTCAATACGCTAGTAATACCCGGGCATTGCCCAAAGTTAATGCCCACTTATTTTTCGGAGCCCGAGTGGTTATTTTAACCGGCTCCCAAAGTTCGGGATATTACACGGAGAAGGTCCCACATCATTGAGATTAACGGCACGATTAGCCGTTCAAGAGTGTGCTAAATGTGCAAAGGGTATGAGAGTGATAATAACAAGAAGATTCTCCTAGTTATGCATTTAGGCAAATCCATTATACATATTAACCTATTTTGCAAAAGTCACAAACTGACCCATCTTTTTTTACAATTTACGAGAAAGAGGTGATGGCACCATCACACCAAAAAAATTACCAAATGTGTTTAGTGATCCATGCTTCATTTGTTGCGTTGATTGGTCATTTTTATTACTGGAATAACCATTTGTATATGCCTGAATTCACCATTTTTGGATCTTGGTCAGCTCCATCAAAAACCTGTATGGCTCGTGAACGGAATGGCATATGTAAAACTAGACAATCAAATCGGAACTAATCTATGTTCAAGCATATAAGTGTATGTTCAGTTGACATAAAAAAAAAGGTTTCTTTCTTACATTTTCTAAAGTTTTTCGTTTTAACAAAAAAAAAATTGTGGACACGTTTCTCTTATATTTCCAAAAAAAAGGTTGTGGAACCGTTTAACAAAAAGGTGGAAAATGAAATCGTTTTTCTTCTCTTGAATGTTCTACTTGTAATCATTTAAATGAGAAATAACAGTAAAACCTAAAGAATTATATATGTATATATATATATATATATATATATATATATATATATATATATATATATATATGGGAGTTGATCAATTGATAGTGCTAGCAAAATAGGATAAGTTGCTAGCGCGATCTGGCCGTCCACGGGCCATCTGTGGAAGGTCCAGATATTTATTTTTTTTGCATTTTTTTAAGTCCGTCCGCTACATTATGTAGCGGACAATTTCTGGACAAAAATACCCTCCAGCTCCGTCCGCTACATTGTGTAGCGGACGAGTTACTTTTTCTCTCATTCTCTCTCCTTTCAGTCATTATTTTTCTGACATGTTTGTCTCTCTCTCTCTCTCCTTTTTGTCATCAATGCTCGTGTCCTTCTCTCTCATTTCTCTTTCTGTCATCAATGCTCATTGTGTCCGCTACATTATGTAGCAGACGAATTGCCACAACCAAATTAACTGGGTTCTGTATTAGATGTTATGGGTTCTCTATATTTTTCAGTCACGCAATGTCTTTTATCTTTGCAATATGCAGATTCAAAACAATGTCTTTTGCCATCAACAAACCCACAACTGCCATCATCGCCGAAAAACCACCGCGCCACTCCGGCGAAAAGCAATCACCTAAAAAAGCTAGTAAATAAAAAAATGCTTTTCAATACATGTTCCTCTGAACCTATGAGAAACACCAAAAAGTGTACACGTTCACATCTTCTAAAACGCAGCTGATGGATTCTTGAAAATCGTTCGAGGTTTTATGTGAAGTCTTCATAATTTGACGTTTTTGGAATGAGATCAGTAAGGGTTTATTCAGCATTTGGATGCCCCTTGAAAGGTTGCAATATTTTGTGGAACAGCTTTGGGAGCTTCCTTCATTTGGAGTAAACGTGGTGAGGAGGACGAGAGAGAGAGAAGAAAAAGTGGTGAGAGAAAGAGATAAGTCAGAAAGAAAAAAGAAAGGACATAAAGAGAGGGAAAAAGAGTCAGAGCATTAATGAGAGAAACGAAAGAGAGAAAAAAAATATCAGAAAATTAGTCCGCTACATAATGTAGCGGATGAGAAAGGAGAGAGAGAAAAAAAAATGTCAGAGCATTAATGAGAGAAATGAGAGAGAAAGAGGACAAAAAATGTCAGAAAAGTCCGTCAGCTAAATAATGTAGCGGACGGGCTGTTTTTAAGTCTGGGGGTATTTTTGTCAAAAAATCGTCCGCTACGTGGCGGACGGACTTAAAAAAACGCAAAAAAAAGATTTGGACAGTCCACAGATCGCCCGTGGACGGTCAGATCGCGCTAGTAAAATCTCCTATTTTGCTAGCGTATCAATGGATCAGCTATATATATATATATATATATATATATATATATATATATATATATATATATATATATATATATATAAGTAGATAATAGCCAACAGCAGCCCAGTTAAGGTTCTTTTACAAGGATATAATGGTAAAAATAAAGCTTAATAAAGGGTGATTAATGCTCCTTAATCAACGCTCTTAGAATACTAGTTAGCATTTATTTTAAAAAGATGAATCTTAAAGTTGGCCTTTATTTTGAGAAACTGTTTATGGATAGAAACGGAAAAAATACATCACATTCACATGTCTTACTGTTTTCCTTCCCCCCCCCCCGAAACTGGTCTTACTAGTGAACAAGTGTTACATTGTGGTCAATTCAAAAAAAAAAAAAAAATGTTACACTGTGGCGCCTCGAAAGTCATGAACAATCTTTGTTCTCATTCTTAGTAATGGACATGGACGAAATAGATTATATATTTAGCCGACGGATAAAAACTAAATTTAGCAGATAAACATGAACGTCAACATTATAATCACGAGATATTAACGTAAGGATCATTTTATTTATTCATTTTGGTCAACCGCTACTAAATTATTATATAGTATATACTCAAGTATATAGAGATGTTTAAGATGCCCTTATGAATTGAATAACTCCTTCACACGTATCTTATCTCATACTCCCTTCGTCCCTTAATATTCGATCAGTTTGACTTTGCGCGTATATTAATAGTTTAGGTTATATATTGTATATTTTTCTTATTTTACCCTTTAGAGAGAGGAGAAAGAGTGGGGCAGGAGATAGAAAATTAATTGGTAGAGTGTTAAATGTGAAAAGAGAAATATAATAAAAAAGTGTAAAGTGATGGCACAGAAAAAGAAAATGAGCATGTATAAAGTTAAATAAAAAGAAAAAATAGAATAAAAAGGTATAAAAATGATAAATATGTAAAAAAATACCTACATAATCTTTCTTAATTGAGAAGTGATCAATTTTTGTGAGACAGCTCAAAAAAGAAATATGATCAAATTTTCAGGGACGGAGGGAGTAACAAAAAGTGAGGTTTTTTTTATCTGGACTTTCATCGTAGGGAGAAGGTAAAATGCTCACATAGGCAACTTAAGTTAAGTTGCCGCTCCATCTGGCGTCCATCCCTTCCGAATGGACGGGTCAGATATGTTTTTTCTTACGTAAATTTTGCTGTCCACCACATAATGTAGTGGACGATGAGATTTACAATACTGCCCCCCTCTCCCCCTCTTTTGCTTGTGAATCCCTCCAACGTATTACGTACCTGTAAGGCGTATTTGTCAAAATTTATCGTCCGTCACATATGTAGCAGACAACGAGTTTTTTTTTAGTTAGACTTGGTCAATCCATGAATGGACGACCAGATCGCCTTAACGAGTTGATTAAGTTGCCTGCGGGGATAATAGATCATGACCTTCATCTTAAGGCTAAAGCCTCACTAGAACTGCATACCCATACCCCAACTTCATTATAAGGACTAAACATTTTTAAGGCTACTTTTTTTGACCCCGTATCTGATATAAAAAAAGATTACGGTGTGAACCTCAAGACTAAAATGCGA
The DNA here is from genome assembly GCA_033070095.1 of Escallonia herrerae. Classification (NCBI taxonomy): domain Eukaryota; kingdom Viridiplantae; phylum Streptophyta; class Magnoliopsida; order Escalloniales; family Escalloniaceae; genus Escallonia; species Escallonia herrerae. Next base: position 25,770 of record JAVXUP010004668.1, read on the forward strand.
AAAGGAAGCTAAGCTACTCAGGCTTGACACTATTTTTCGGCATTATTGTTTGTGAGCTACTTAGTCGAAATTAAAGGAATTAGACTTGAGCAACCTCCTGGGCTTCGGTTTTTTGCATGAATGGCTAGACTTTGACAAGCTTGACTTGGCAACAGTTCAACTCGTAAGGCTCGTGATCTTATACATAATATAAGCATTGTCTATCATTGAAATGTATGTCGTTAAACTATAAAAAGTTTTAAAGCTAAGAGGTACTGCGACAAAAATGATAAGAAAAAAAATTGAAGGAGATAATTCAAGTTGAAGAAGATTGGATTTTTTTCTTCTCGTTGTTAGTCATTATTAAACGTTGCAATTAATAATGTAAAAATATAAAATTCCCCTACACCTTATGGATTTTGTTGGGGGTGTTTGCATTCGGTGAACCTAATACATGCCCAGGTTCAATGAATGTTGTAGGTATTCAACCCGGATTACCGTGCAGGATCTGCAACACTTCTTCCTTCTTCTCGTTTTTCTGTTCCTTTCTGTCCTTAATTCTTTTAATCGTTGGTTTTCTCGGAGTAAAATTAATGGTTGGAGAAAACAATGCAAACCACGTGAACTTGATCGTGGTTAGTCTCTCAACAGTTGGTTCGGACATTTGCTTCAACAAAGTGATGTTACCAAGAGATTCTGGGGCGGATCCCGAATCGTGTACCACAGGGACCGAAAATTTATATAACTGAAAAAGTTAAGTACTGAATTCATAAAACTGAAAAATTTAAGCGACTGGATTTTTACTGAAAAATAAGTTTACATGTTTGGTAAGTCAAAATCAAATATCTGAAGAAAAAAAATTTGTTTACAAATTTATTCATTTACCAAAATTATGCATTATTTATGTAGTTTACAACTTTTTTTGGGCCAAATTTGGGTTGATGGTAGTGGCGATAGAGTAATAGTGGTGGTGGTGACGGCGGCGACGGTGGAAAGGTGTCAATGGTGACGATAATGGTAAGTGAAGACGTAATTGTGATGGTAGCGATAAGCAGCGACATGACGGCCATGATAATGTTTGTAATGTGATTAATATTAAGATGATTTCAGCTGACATGGACGTGGTGACGGCGCCAATGGTGTGGTGAAGGTGGCGATATTTTTGTGGTAATGGTATTGATAGTGGTTAAGTCGTGATAATTGTAGTGATGGTAATAAAAGAGAATAATGGTTGTGGTGGCGGCTGTAGTGTGGTAGAGTTTTTAAAAACAGTCATATTTTTAGAACTGGTTTTCAAAACTAAAGAAAAAAACGAAAACTGTGTGCCAAACACTTTTATTTTCTCCAGTTTATAAAACTGGAGAAAAAATTAAAAAAATAAACGTTACCAAATAGGCCCTTTGCTTTGGCTTCTTTGGATGGCATCATCGCTGCTTGTGTAACCAAGGAAGCGAACTCTTGTCTCTACTAGATAAAATTCTAACGCTTAATTTAAAAAAAAATAAAAAGAAAAAAAATTGACTGACTCAGTTTTTTAAAATGAGGTGTGACCAAGGCACTGACGATCCTGGAGAAGGTCCGCCACATTGAGATTAATGGCATGATTAGCCGTTAGCCGTTCAACGGCGTGCCAAATGTGCAAATGGTATGAGAGGGATAATACCAAAAAGATTCTCCGAGTTATGCAAATCAATCATACATATTAATATATTTTGCATCAAGTCACGAACTAATCTATCTTTTCATAACATACGAGAAAAAGGTGATAGCACCCTTGCACCATAAAAAAATTACGAAACGTGTTTAGTGATCCATGCTTCATGTGTTGCGCTGATTGGTCATTTCTTTTACTGGAATAGCCGTATGCATTTTTTTTAAGGGAAAATAGCGATATGCATATGCATTGAATTCACCATTTCTGGGTCCTGGTCAATTCTATAAAAAACTTCTACGACTCGTTAACGATATGGTTTATGTAAAACCAGAAACTTGCTAGGCAACTAAATTGATAACTAATCTACGTACATCAAAAAATTTGAGATTTCACGTACTCGTACACAAGATTTGCACTCTTAACAAAGTTCTCTTTTTCTCGTTTTCATTTAACAAAAAAGCTGCGGACCCGTTTTTCTTATATTATCCAG